>RBNI01000078.1:0-44496 GCA_003990745.1 Jimgerdemannia flammicorona | reverse complement strand
AAAAAAAAAACAAAAAAAAAACAGAGGATTTAGAGCTTTTAGAATTCTTCTTATTATATAGTCCAAAATCTTACTCTATTTTTCTGTCTTTCTAATACTCCTTTTTGGGAGAGGGGGGGGGATTACTGCTCATTCTAGCACTCTCTACTACTCATTTTAGTACTCTTTATTACTCAATCTAGTATCTTTTACCATACTTTCTTCTTTATCTCTTTCAATTTGACATAGTCTTGTCTCATTTCATTATATTACTTATTTAATACTATACTACTTATTTTATCTATCTAATTAATCAGTAGGATAATTAATTCAGATAAATTAAATAAATAAATTAATTTACTTATATTAATTATTTTATCTTATATATCTATCTTACCTACTGATAGGTAGTACTCCAAACAAGCTAATCTAGACCAGATTCAAATTCCATCTAGATTGATTCAAATAAACTATTGTTTTAATTCCCAAATTAGATAATTAAATATTTATATTAATAACTCAATGAATAATTATCTAGATTTGATAATCTTAGTATTATTTAAAAATTCTTAATAAGACCTTTCTAATGATATCAAGAGCATTGAAATTGAATTATATATTGCTGAGTTATCAAGGAAAACATCTGACTTACCAATTTTGGAAATTATTTGACTTACCAATTTTAGAAATTTCTTCAAAAGAACATTTTTCTTAATAGCTCAGCAATGTGTAATCCAATTTTAATATTCTTGGTATCATTAGAAAGGTCTTATAAAAGGCTTTTAAATTGAAAAGTGTGGCCATACAACATTCATATAATACAAACTTTGAAATATACTTTTGAATCATTTATTAGAGAAAGATACTAAGGTCATAGCAATCAACAAGTAAGCTGACATGCATACTAAGTTGGGTGGATCTGGAGCCTTTGACTGGCAATATATCAGGTAAGGATATGGACTAAGGATGGGGTCTCTTGGTGGTCCAAGTGGGCAGGGCAGTTCCAGTAGTGGTAGCAGTACTAGAGAGGGGGTAGGAGGGCAGAGGGAGAGGAGCTTTACAGATATACTGAAGACTGGAGGATGGCCTGCTAGTGCTCATGGTAGACAGGATAGAGGGAAGAAAAAGCAGAGAAAAGAAGAAGTGGGAGGTGCTGGACCTCAGCCAGTGGATGGAAGGGCCAGTGGAGCAGCAGCTAGGAGTAGGGGGGGGACTGCTAATAGTGATGTGACTGGGAATCTGGAAAAAAACAGATGTAACTAATGGTAGAGCTGGGCAGAAGAGAAAGGGAGACCTAGTGGATAGTGTGACAGAGCTAGCAGTAGCACTATTACTCAAGAAGTTGATCTCAGAGTTTATAGTGATCTTATGCTTCCAGGGCTTAACTGTGATAGTGAGGATAGTTCTGGAGATTATCTTGGAGCAAGTGGCTAGAGCTACCTCAGTGAAGTTTCTGAAGGGACTGGAGGGAGTTGAGGTGGGTTTTGAGGAGACAGGTCCACTGGAGGAAGCTTTGAAGACTGGAGTAGCAGTAGGAGAGGTAGTGGTCTCTATGATGTAGTGTTTGAGGTGAGACCCCAGGGTGGTTTGAAGGGGGTGCCTATAGTGACAAAGGTTGAGACTAGGAAGAGAGTGGAGGAGGTAATGATAGAGTATGATGATATAGTCAATATTGGATTTCAGATATAGGAGGGGACTACTTTCAGGACTAGAGATATTGATATCAGGATTAGACTGGCAGAGAGAAAGGCCACAGAGAAGATGAGTGACTGGCCTTCAGTTATATTGTGGGGGGTCTTCATCTATAAGATGTCAAGAGTGAAGAGGAGTGAGGAGGAGGAGGAGAATCTGCTGGAGGCTCTAGAGGAGATGAGTGGAACAGTTGAGCAGAGGGTGAAGGCCTGGAAGATATATATAGAGGCTATACATTTGGAAATTATGGATGAGAAGTATATCCACACAGACAAGGGACAGTGAGAGAGGGCTCAAGAGTACAAGAGATAGAGAGAGTTGATGGTGAGTATGAACAGAGGGGCAAAGAAGAATGCTGGTGGAGCTGGAGAGTCTGGAGAGGCTGAAGTGAGTGTCTGGGTTAGTAAGAGAAGAGGGAATAGAAAAGAGTGCCTAGATGGGACCAGGAAGATACTGCATAATAATCCTTATACTGATGGTACATTCAAAGTCTGGAAAGAGAAATTAGATTGCACTCTCTCACTTGTCAGGAGGGGTCCAGCTGAGAGGAGAAAGGTAGCAGAGGATGTACTGATACATAGTGCCCAGTGAGTACACTTTGGAGTTCCTGATATAGCAAAAGGGAGAAAGGTAGTGACAGTTGGTAAGGATGAACTAGTAGATATCCCAGAGGAGGAGTGGGATAAGACTGTGAGTATAGGAGCCAATACCACAATGCTGGATATCAGAAGACCAGTGATACCAGGAGGGAAGGAGGTGGGAAACTTACTGTGGATGTACAGAATGATAAACAACCTCATGGCTGAAGAGTTGGGAGAAGTGGACCTGAGAGTGATGAGTGAGGAGCATAGGGCATAGATCCTGTATAGTGACAGGGTGGTGGAGGTACTGAAGGTGGAGATACTTGCAATTCTTCTGGAAGAGGAGAGGTATGAGGTTGATAAGGAGAGGGAGGCTGAGCTGACAGTTGTTGCTGGTGAGCAGGCCACCTACTGTTGGACAGAGTATCATGGTCTAAAGCTTTGGCAGGAGGTCTGTCTGGAGTATTATGAGAAATTTGAAGAAAAGGAGGATGGGGAGATGGCTGAACTTCTAGTTGGATTAGAGGCAAAGGAGGCTGAAGAGGAGAGATTGGCTGCTGAACACAACTTGAATATAGTGCAAGAGGGGAGGAATGTGGATTTGTAGAGAATGTGCAGGACTCTACTTCTAAATATTATTCCCAATGAACAGTACAACTAACATTTTTTCTCTGAATATAAATGGGTTACAGAGATCTGAGAGTAGAAGAATATTTTCACTTAGTTTAAAGGATTGGAGGCTGATCTCTTTCTGCTGCAGAATGTACATTATGAGGATGATGTGGATCAAGTAGAGTAGACTAGAGAATGGAGAGGAGCTATGGCTTGGATTGGCAAAGTGGTAATTTTGATGTAGAGGGGTAAAGGGGAATTAGGTGAAATCAGAAACTAAGGAGACTAGTTGGTTTGGGGGGAATAGTATCAACCTGGATGAGAGCCAGTAAGAGTTGGCTCTTACTACTGCCCAGTAGCTAGGGGTGAGCAGATTGCATGGATTAAGAGTCTTCTAGATGAGGGCACATTCTTGGAGGATAGAGTGGATGTTCTGAGAGGTGACTTCAATATGGTGCAAAATCTTCAGTTAGATAGAACTGATAGAGGGAGGAGTGCTGGCAGAAGAAGTGGTGGCCTAGATATATAGGAGAAGGTAGAGAACCTTAGCTTCTTAGGAGACATGAGCAGAAAATATTAGAGTGAAAAGAGGATTTACATGTATTTGATGAATGACCTTGGTATAAGGATTGACTGGATACTGATAGCTGAATGCTGGGGCTGAGATGTTTGGAGGACTCTGGAGATAGAGTGGTGCCCATAGTCAGACCACTGGGGACTGTTAGGACAGAGATAGTTTAGGGGGAGTGGAGATGGACCCAGACATTAGTAGCTTAACTCCTCCCTGCTGGCTGAGAAGGTATTATAGGACCTTTGGGTGGAGGACATTCAGGTGAAAATCATAAGCTGGATACATGAGGGCTTACAGGTAGATGTCTGGTAGATGAAGTTGAAAGAGGCTATAAGAGTTTACTAGGGAGAAGTTGGCAGGGATGCTAGGAGGTGGAGAAGGAAAAGAGTATAGTATACTTCCAATAGGTTGATTAGATTGCAGATAGAATGGGCTGAGTTGATAAACTCTGGTGGGGTGGATGATTGGAGGTTAGTGTAAGCTAGATTGAAATTAATAGAGTTATAACAGGTATTGTGAGAGGAGGAGGAGATACAAGTGAAAGGAATGATAGCTAGGTTGAGGTGGCAGAGGCTAGAGGAGAGAGAGAGGCTGACTAGGTACTTGTCAAGGCTCCTCTAGGCAAGAAGGGTGTGACATTGATAGGATGGAGTCCTTGATGCTGAGGGAGAAATGGTATATAGTACACAACAGATCTTGGGGTTGCTGAAGGAGCAGTAGAGGGGTCTGTAGAGTGAGGAGAAAGGGGGTAGATGTAGAGGTAATTGGAGACACTCTGGTGAACTGGGAGCCACCACAAGTAGAGAGCCTAGGGGATTGATCCTTCCAGTCCAAGAGGAGGAGATCTGGAGAGTCCTTGCAGCAACTAAGCTTGGTATGGTATAAGGAGAGGATGGTCTACCTTGGGACTTTTGGAAGAAGATGGTGGGGGTCTCTGGAGTATTAGGTGAGATGGCAGCCCTCTGTGATTTTGTTCTTATAAGAGGTTAGTGGGTGGGGGGGCAGGACCTAGGGCTAGTGGCCCTATTGTATAAGAACAAGGGGAGGAGGGAGGATTGAAAGAACTGGAGACTAATTATGCTACTGGATATGGATAGGAAGATAGTGACTAAGGTGATTGTGGCAAGATTACAGAGGATTGCCCAACAGGTATTGGGAGAGGAGCAGTAGGGCTTTGTTGGAGGCAGACTTATCAGAGATGGGATGGCCTGGGTCTATAGTGTCATTGAAGAGACAAGGGCTAGTGAATTGGATGGGAGACTGGTCTTTCTTAACCAGGAAAAGACCTATGACTATATTTGGTGGGTGTGGCTGGACAAGGTGCTGGACAGAATAGGAGTTCCCCCACTATTTTGAGCTTTTATATTGAATTTGCTAAAGAGAAGTAGGGCAGTGCTGATGTGTAATGCTTATCAGGATATGGCATTTCCCTTGAAAAGAGGAGTTCCTCAGGGGGATCCACTATCTCCTATTATATATGCCCTTTCTTTAGAATCTTTGATAGATTGGATTTAGCAGAAGGTAGCAGAGCTTACTATCTATAGTGTGGTGTGGAAGGTGGGGGCCTTTGCAGATGATATAGTGGTTGAACTTGGATCAGTGGCAGATGTTGAGGCTCTTAAGGAGATAGTAGAATGGTATAAGGCACACTCTGGAGCAAAACTCAACTGGCATATGTATGAGATAATAGTGCTAGGAAATGAATTAGTGGGAGGGGACATCATTGGAATAATTGTTCTAACAGGAAAGACAGTGAGATATCTGGGTATCTTCCTTTTGGTATATAGATCAGTCTTGTCATGAGTGTGGTGGGAGAGGAGAGTGGCTATCTGGGGGGAGGCACTTTGAGGCTGGGGAGGTCACCATATCTCCCTGGTAGGCTGAGTAATGATTTTGAATATCTACTGGTTCTCTAAGCTGTGATATATTGCCTATCACTTAGACTTTCCAGCTTGGGTAGTGAAGAGACTGATGAAGTAGGCTAGGAACTGGATTTGGGCTGAGAGACAGTTCCAGATCAGTTGGGAAACTCTTTCAATACTAGTAGTTTGAGGGGGGCTAGGACTGGTGGACTTTCCTAAGAGACTGTACTGCCTGAGAGCTTGGTGGTTGAAGCAGGCTGTGGAACTGAGAGGAGGGAGATGGGTGCTGCTGATGGAGAAGATGTAGGAGATGAGATTCTCTCCAAGAGGGTCCTCAGGGGATTTGCTGTTCCTGGTGGATCTGGGTGGAAGCCATTGGCTGCAGTATAAGGGCTTCTGGTGGAAGATAGCTGATGGAGTATACTATATTAGCTTGCACTGGTGTAGCAATGAAGAAGAGATGCTATGGGAACCAGCTATGTGGAGATGAGACAGATTGCTTCTAGGGGGCACTTCTCTTATTGAATTTGATATTGGTAAAGAAGTGGAGTATCAGAGGGAGCTTGGTCAGGATCTTTAACCTAGTAGTTGGCAAGCAGTGAGGATTGGTGAGAATGAGATTGGGCAAGAGTCTGGGCTTGGAGTGCTGAGGTGTGGAGATGGCTTCCTCTCAAGTACTGGATAGTATGGTGGTGGATACTATAGAGGAATATCATGTTGAATTTCTGAGCTGGACATCTAGTAGATGGTGGCCTACTGGAATGTGAAGCATACTATAATATCAGATAAGTTGGGGGATTTGTACAGATGCCAGAACATTGGCTGAAAGAGTGTGAGATACTGGGGAACTTTTGGATAGCAGTAAGGGACCAGCTGAGTGTGAAGAGAAGACCAGAGGGGGAGAAAGGTCACTGGGAAGATTTGTGAACTAGGTTGGTGGGTGGGGTGGACAATGAATAGCTCACTGTAAGGTGGATTTTAGTTATATGGATAGGGCTAGCTGGACATTGGCTTTTTGTTTTTGAGAAGGAGCAATAGCTGGGTCTGCAGGAGAGGTTGTTAAGATGAGAGGGGTTGTTGGGAAATATACTGATAGAGTGGTGGGTTGGATAGGGTCCCCAGTAGTGCTCCGAATGAGTCAATTCAAATCAAATCTGGATTCAATTTATCACATAATGGTTTGATCCAAATCTCAAATCCGAAGCCATCTGAATTAACTCGGATTAATCTGAATTGCCCCATCCAAATTGCTCCATCCAAATCACCCATCTGAACTACCCCAATCCAAATCACTCAATCTGAATTACTCAATCTAAATCACTCAATCTGAATCACTCAATCTGAATTACTCAATCCAAATCCTCCAATCCGAATCCTCCAATTTGAATCCTCCAATTCAAATTCTTCAATCTGAATTCTCATCTGAATCCTTCAACTGAATCCTCCAATCCAAATCCTCTACATAACTCATATACTGGACATGTCCACATACACAATATATACACACACATATACAATACACACACATACATACATATGCACACACAAACATGCAAACACACATGTCGACAGATCAGTCTTCAACAGTTCACAGTACCAATGATGCTTCAAGTCAAACATCCCTGATAGTTTCACACCTTCCATGCAATCCTTGCTCCGAAATCTGGCAATATTGTGCTAAGATAAGAGATGATGTTGTTTGTAATTATTGCAGGTAAAAAATTAAGATGCATCTATTGACTTATTTGATATACACATAATATTGTTTCATCCATCCCCATAAACTGCACCAGCCAGAAGTTCAAAATGCTTGGTGATACAACTTCAAACATGAATTGATATATAAAAGACAAACACTCTGACAAAATTAAAAAGAACATGGAGACAAATAAAATTAACATCCAAGCTGTGGTGGGTATATTTATCCGATTGCCCAACCATTCCTGTACCAATAATACTGTTTAATCAAAAATATTTAGCCATACTCTTCAGCAGAATTTCAAAATTGGCTCATTTGCTAGATTGTATACACAGACCAGCCATTCACAACTATCGAGAGTAATCAATTGCATAGTATCTTTGGCCTCCTCAAGTATGATTTATATTTTCCAAGTGCTGATACTATTTGCAAAGATATCCTAGAGGCCTATAGGAAGGATCATGATAATCTCTACCAGACACTTCAGGTAAAATAAAAATAGCACCATGACCTTTGCAAGCTGAATTATATAAAAGAGCTCACTAATTTAACCTTACATTCAATAAGTAGAATTCAGTAGGCAAAATTTCATTTACGATCAACACATAGACATCCCTCAATGCAATTTTATTTCTGGACATTACCAGTCATTGGATTGACCTCAATTGGCAGCTTAAATCTCTCACCCTTGACTTCATCAAACTTACTGGCCCTCATTCTAGAGACAACATCACAGATGTTTTTATTAGTTGTATCTGGGAGCTTGAGATCACAACCAAGGTAAAAAAAGGGGGGCTTGCCATCAGGTAAGCATTTTGAGAGAGGTCCTTAAATAAAATAGATTTTATTGGTTATTTATTTTTGTATAATTCACTGACCAAATATTTCAAGTACAGATTTTGGCCATTATGACAGACAATGCCACAAACAACTCAACATTTTTCCAAGTTTTAGCAGTCAGCCTCAAACAGGAAAATGTGGCCTTCAGTACAGAAAGCTGCCATGTGTGATGCCAGGCCCACGTACTGAACCTTGCTGTTCAGGACTATCTTATACATGTAGATAAAACATCTGAGAGAGGAGGGGCCCTGAGTATAATTTCTAAGCTGCACAAACTAGTTGTGTCAGTCCGATCATCCCCACAATAATGAGACAAATTCACTGTATAGTGTAGGGCAATCAGTTTAGCCTCAAAAGAGCTTATATTGGAAATCTGTATGCATTGGAACTCAACATTTGCAATGATCCAGCACATGCTGGAGTTTGCTGTGGTATACATCCTTTTTTTCTTCGGTCAGCTGAAGCAACTTGTTTCGGATGATGGAAGATTTATTTTTAAAAAAAAAAAAAAACAAAAAAAGCCAATAGATTCAACAGTGACTGCTGACAAGGAAATATGGACTGAGGCTCTAGGTGAAAGTGAGTGGGACATACTTAGGAATATTGTCAGAGTTTTGGAAGTAAGTAGTGGTTGCTCTGGCTTCACACTCATTTTGTCTGCCTCTGTACAATGCAATACCTCACCACATATAACTGCTAGTGTTTTGGTGATTGTATGAAGGATATAGTCAAAAAAACGACTCTGACAATAAGCTCTGCAATACCAGTATATAACCTTCTGATTGACTGGCTAGAGGACAAGCTTGAGGATAGGCTGGAGGGTTGCAGTGATTTACAGTTAAGCCTGGATCAGAGAGACACTATAGAGGTTGCTCTAAGTAAGCTCAGAAAATACTACTCCCAAATAGATACTGCCATATACTCAATCAGTACAGGTATATCAATGTTGGCATGTAGCCATTGCCTCTTCCAAAACAGAAGAAATCCCATAAAAACTCACTCTCCTTTTCTTTGAACAGTGTTGGACCCATGCTTAAAGCTACAATACCATAAAGATCAGGGCTGGGAGCAGCACTTCATTGAGAGAACAAAGTAGGCCATAATCGAAGTGTACCAGAAAAACTATGCACTGCCACAAGGTTCCAGCTGAAGTTCAGACAAATATGCTAAGAGATCTCTCCTATCCCACATTTACTTCAGCAGAAAGAGGAAGAGAGAGCCATCAGTGGAAGAGCTACCATCAATAGATGAACTTACCATTTACCTTGCCAGCAACTACATGGTCCTGCTGGAGGGTGCAGAGGTGCTCAACTGGTGGAAGGTGAGTTATCAGGCAGGCATTGGACTAATTTAACCCACCAATCTAACCACTACTCTATCCACCAAGGCATGCAGCTGCATCAAACAGACTTCCCCAGTCTGTATGGTATGGCTCGGGACTATCTGGCGATTCCTGCCTCCAGCACTCCTGTCAAGTAGGTGTTCTCAGGTGGAGTGGACCTCGTTGCACCAAAGAGGTGTATACTGAATACTGAGATAATCCAGGTGTATATGTGTCTGAAGTCTTAGTGGGGATCAGGCCACTAAAATTCAGTGGGTCTATGGATAAGTTGGTTGGCCTTATAGAATATTTAATATCTTTCAAAAATAATAAAAAAGGGAAAAAAAACCTGAGGACTCAGCCTGGAGTTTGCAGCCCAAGTGGGGCAGGGTTGGCAGTGGCAGCAGAGGGAGTGCATAATATTTATGGCCCTTAGCCAGCAGCAAGGGGCAGCTCCAAGCTGCCAGTGCCCAGATCGGTAGGTGGGTCAGTGAGTGGGCACAGGGTTGGCAGAGGGAGTATACAAAATTTATAGCCCTCCACCAGTAGCAAGGGGCAGCCCCAAGCCACAAGTATCCAAGTTGGGGGGGTTAGTAGGGGGGGGGTTGGTGGAGGGAGGGGTAGGTGGAGGGGGGGGTAGGTGGAGGGAGCACACAAAATTTGCAGCCCTCTGTCAGCAGTAAGAGGCAGCCCCAAGCTATCAGTGCCCAGGTCAGTGGGCAGAGTCAGTTGGCGGGTTGGCAGGTGCAGGGTTGGTGGAGGGAGCACACAAAATTTGTGGCCCTCTGCTGGCAGCAAGGAGTAGCCCCAAGCTGCAAGTATCTGGGACAGGTGGGACAGGTGGAGGGAGTATGTAAAATTTGCAGCCCTCCACTAGCAGCATAGGAGCAGCCTCAAGCCACCAAGGAGTCCAAGGTGGAGGGTGCTTCTGGTAGTCAGAGGGTGTTTTCAGTGGTCAAAGTCACCAGTTCAAGTCCCATAGGCACCCTGGCCCTATGCTGCAGCACCATACTGACAGCACTACAGAGCAGGGCCAAGGGACTAGTAGGGCCCTATATAATAACTAAGCTAGTACTATATAAGAGGTGCCTGGCCCAACCCCCCCACATAAGACTGTCCAACTCACACAAAATGGCTGCCTAACCCTCATGAAAGATTGCCTAACCCTCACAAAAGATTGCCTAACCCTCACAAAAACTGCTCTACCTGCCAGTCCCAGGCCTTGATGAGCCTATCATCTGTTATGAGTATGATGACTGTTGTGTCTGAGCTCTCCTCAAAGGCGACAGTGCCATGGTGGTCATGTGGTTGGAATAGGATGGCCATGTTGGCTGCAAATGGGACCCTGAAACCATAGGTGAGATCATACCAGACTCCACCACTATCCTTTCAGGTTGGGCTCTTCCTTTCTGGGATATAAAACATTACCCAGGTGACATTGTTGTCTGTGTGTGTGGGCAGAGAAAGATTGTGTCTGACATATTCTGATGTAATGCAAGCATATGGTTGGATGAACCCTTGGTCTAGGACCTCATACTGCCAGGCTGTGCTGGTGGATGCCTGCCCTTAGTCCAGCCCCAGGAGCCCCAGCTTGAAAATCTGCTGAAACAGATGACAACTGGTCAGTTCTTTTTGCATACAGGGGGGCAGAAACCCCCCAGACTGCAGTACCCCAAAAAAGTGGAGCTCCTCACCTCATATAGTATGCTAAATTGCACCAAGAATGTACATACAGCTGTACCAAGATCACCACCAAGCTGGTCTGCCATACACTCTACCAATCTACTCAAAGAACTCCAGATCATAGCTGCCATTGCTGTACAGACCATATCATACCCATGTACAGTTTGCTCTTTGATGACACTTCTAAAGTTCCAGTAGGGGTACAGAATCTTGTGCATCCCTGGAATTATATCAAAAAGAGTATGTCAGCGAAGAGTGTGATTTATCTGGGGAGAAGTTAAAAAAAAGGAAGACAAGTGCAGGGGATTTTGGAACTCCAGAACCCATCTTTCACCAGTGTTGCAGTATACTCAATTCCTATCCAAACCTCCTCTCCTTACTTTTTTCACTCCCTCTTTTCTGCTACCTGGTATTTGATGCAATCCTCACAAATCTCATTGATGTAGTGGTGAAGCTTGTCACCATAGAGGTTCCTTACCACCATCACAACTACCTCTCCATGTTCATTAATAATGATATAGTTCTCTTTATCATTGGTTACTCCTGCTGGCCAATGGACCCCTTGGTCAAGAACAATTGGCTCTGATTTGAATGTCGACCCCCAAGCCTTGATGACGATACTGGTATTACTTATGCTGAACATCTTGCTCTCGAATTTCTCTATTTGATCAGATGCCAGACATGGTTGAACTCAGGTAACTTTGAACTCTCCTTTCTAATAGAACTGAGTCCTGATCTGAGGGACCAAGATAAGTATGCAGATGGGTTGCATGCAGACAAGTTGTATATAGATGGATTACATGCAGATGGGTTGTGTGCAGGCAGGTTGTGTGTAAGCAGGTTGCATGCAGGTGGGTTGTGTGCAGGCAGGTTGCATGTGGACAGGTGTAGGTATTTTTTAGGGGAAGACCACATAAAAATGAAATTAAATAAAATATGAAGATGGATATTTCAGAAAAAGAGTGTGAGTGAGTGAGTGAGTGAGCTGTATGCTGATAAGTTGTATGCTGACAAGTTGCATGAGTTGTACAAGATTACTCATGAAGGCTTGCTTCTGTTTCTTTTGAGACCTCTGCCATGTGATGCATTGACTCAATAGCTCAGTCACTAAAGGCATGCTCTGCAATATCTGCCAGCCTTTCTTCATCTTGACCAGATGTTGTGAATAAAGTCGGCAGATCTCACCATAAAGCTGTGGACCCTAAGAAAAGCATGAGGTGAATTGAGTCATACTGGGGAAATTTAAATAAACACAAGTAAACAAGTAGTGGCTGAGTGAGCAACCTACATCTACTATCAGCTGCTCCAAAAAGGCTACTGCATACATAGCTGTGAGGTCTGTAAATTCCAAGGTCCAAAGGGCTGCCATGAGTTGTTGCTGGAATTCTCCCTCATCTCCACCATTACCACTGCCATCACCACCACCATTGTCATTGCTATTGCTACTACCACTGCTATTACCCCTTTGGCTCTCAATGAGCAGCTTGTGTGTTGTCCATATGAGAAAGAATCTAACATTGTCAGCAGAGAGTGCATTTCCACCTTGAATACTCCTTCTTTTAATGATCATTACAGGGTGAAAAATGAGTAGACTGGACCAATATATGAATTAAGGGCTGCTGTTTTGTTTGCTCGTAATGCAGCAGGAAAGAACAATGAAAAAGAACAAAAGAAGAGAGAGAGCAAAAGGAAAGAGTGATGTCACCAAAGTGCAGCAGAAAAAAAAAAACAAGAGTAAAATGAACAAAAGAAAGGGTGATGTCACCAAAGATTTCAATCCAGATGGATCAATCTAGATGGACTAATCCAGATAGACCAATCTGGATGGATCAATCTGGATGGATCAATCCAGATCAATCTGGATCAATCTAGATCAGATCATGAGACCAATCCGAGTTAATTCAAATCCATTACATGATAAATCTGAATTGAATCTCATCTGGATCAACTCCATCCATTCAGAGCACTACTCAATGATTATCAAAAGAGAGAATATTCAAGATAGAAAAATACTTTTAGCTAACAATATTAAATTATTTCTTATATAGATAGTATATAAGCTACTTATCAAAGATAGTAATAATGGTAATGACAGTAATAATAGTGATAATAGTGATAATAGTAATGATGATAATAGGAGAAAGTTCTGGTAAAAAAATTATAGAAACCCTTCAGATCTCAGAATTCATTAATCTCACAGCTATATATATATAGTCTTTGTAGAGTAGCTGATAGTAGATATAGGTTACAATTGTATGATATATTTTTATTACAGAATAACTAATTTTACTTTGAGCTGATTTTTTTTTTTTCTTTTTTTTCTTAGAGTCTACAACTCTATAGTGAGATCTACTAACTTTATTTACAATATCTGGTTAAGATAATGAAAGACTAAAGAATAATTCAAGATATATATATCTTTAGTAACTAAGCTATTGAGTCAGTATATTATATAGTAGAGATCTCAAAAGAAATAGAAGTAAGTCTTTATGAGTATTCTTATATAACTTAACTATATGTAACTCAATCTTTTTTTAAAAAAAAATTTGTCCAAACTTGTATATAACTCATAACTCAATTCTCAGATCAAGTTCAATTATGTCTAGCTTCTGATAAATTAAAAATGTTTGAGAGCAAGTTATTTAATATGAGTAATATCAGCTTGACTATTAAGGCTTAGGGATCAATATTTAAATCAAAACCAATCATTCTCAACTAAGAAACCCACTGATCAGCAGGAGTCTTTAATAATGAAGAGAACTATATCATTATTAACAAATATAGAGGTAGTTATAATAGCAATAAGGAGTCTCTATAGTGAAGAACTTTACCAATATTAATGAGATTTGTAAGGATTATATCAAATATTAAATAGTGAGAAAAAGAGAGTATAATAAGCAAGAAGGAGAAATTGGATGAAAATTAGATATATGGTAATATTGACAAAGAGTGAGTTTCTTGATTTTTCTAAATTCTACATACTTGATAACTTTTTGGAGAAATTAATCAATCTTATTAAAAATATCCAGAAATATACAGAATACTGTATTCATATTAGAATTTCAGAAGTAAAGTTGAAGAGTAAGTTATATATAAGCATAATATAGTCTATATAATGATAGTAGCTATAATCTAGAGATCTTTGAGCAAATTGCTAGAGTAAATAACAAACTAGTTTAGCAGTGCTCTTGGTATAGCTATATATATTCTTGGTATAATTTAGTATACTGTATGAGATAAGTACTTGACTATTTATATAACAGAGTGAGGGTTGATTATAAAATAGAAGAATTGATTAGATATTGATCTATTTTAACAGATATTCAAGCTAAGACTCCTGAGGCTCAATAAAGAGCAAGTCTTCTTCAGCACTATCTAGCAGTATGAAGTTCTGAGCCAAGGGTTCACATAACTATATACTTATATTATATATATAAGCCTAGATTACCTCAGTATTAAGTATATATCTCTTAGAGAAAATAAGATCCTTCCTATCAGAGAACACTCTTTTGACCAGAGTACTGATAGTAGGAATGATCAGATAGTTCTATGCTATACTACTTAAGTTGGAGAAGTTTATCTATTATATCTATAGCTGTATACTTCTATGATGAATAGTAGTTAAAGACTATTAGCTTAATCCTACCAATTATCTATAAGAAGACAATCTACCTTCTACTAGTTGTATAAGAGGTTACTTATAAAAGTACTATTACATAGTTCTGAGAGGGTTTTCTAGAAGTTCTGGATATTCTGGAAAACTGTTTTCTTTAGATCAAGATCAATTTTATATAGAATACATCCTCTATACTTATTGATTTTGAGATTAGATTAATGTCTCAACCAAAGTCCTTTTTTGAACTTGTTCTGGATGTTCAGGATTTTCATATTTCAGGAAGTTTAAGAAACTAAGACCAGTTTAGGAATTGGCATATCACTGCAGACAATACTCAATTAGAAAATTTTATAATATAGTTAGGAGTGGGACCTAATAGGGTACAGATTTACTTAGAGTCGTTTGTGGATTATTAAATAGCTTTATTCACTATTCATAATATTGCTATACTAGGAGTAGTTGTATAAAGAGATATTATAGAAAAGTGTTCAGGAGTTCTTGTATGTTCAGATCTGTTTGAGTCTGTTTATATCTGAGTTTCTGAGATTTGGGGAAGGAGATATTTATACTAATGGGAGGCTATTTGGACTATGCTAAATATAGATATAGTACTTAATATCTTGTTGAGTTGGAATGCAGTCATATAGTACAAGTGTGAACTGATATATTAAGAGATCATCTAACTACTTAGTTAGTATGTAATCATTTTATATAAGGCTAATCTAACTATATTAATGACTGCTAAGCTATTTATAGATTTAGATACTATCTGAATATTCTTTTGATAAGATCACTATTGATAACATCATCTCTTGATAAAGTCTGAGCAGTTTTCTGACTTTTGATATCATTAGTTTTAAGGTATTGTTAGATCTACCTCTTGTAAAATTAAAGCTGTCCTTAGCAGAGATGGTTGCACAGGAATAATAGACCTTGGTTCTCTTTTTTTTTTTTGAACTATTGATATATTTGCAAGAACTGATCATTCTTGTCTAGGGTGAGGGTTCTCATTATCATGGCTGGGGGTTTGAACCTCTTAGAAATGATATTTTCTATAATCTGAGACAATTTCTAGTAGTAATATCTATCATGTAGATGAACTTGAGATTAGTTTTGATAATATCAGCTTTCTTAAGTTCAGATAAAGTATCTGTCATCCTCCAGTAGAGGTAATATAGATAAAGTGAACAGAGTTGTTTAAATATGTTTTGCTTCTACTAAGTAATAAGATCTTATATATATAGTTGCAATATATCTTGGTCTTGATGAGCATTCTCACATATCTTTCTCTGGTAATATTCAGATTATACAACCTTTTGACAATACTCATAACATTGTTTTCAGAGAGAAGAGTCTGGTAATATGGTAACTAATATATATTCTGAGGTATATACTAGGCAGAGTGGCTCTAGCATGTTTAACTGACAGCATGTGGAGAGAGGTCCTGGCTTGGGGGGGAGTATAAGAGGTCTGCTAGCAAGAGGTCATAGAAGGGGAGGGAGTAGAATTGGAGGGCAGGAGATAGGGAGAGCAAGTTTCATGGATGTGACAAAAGGAGGGCAGCCAGTATCTGGGCTGGAGGGCTGGCTGAGGAAGAGCAAGGAGATGGTGCAGATGACCAGACATGAGGGTGTGGCCCTTGGTAAGAGAGGTAGTGGAGCTGAGGGTGTAGTGGCTGGGGTGAGTATGATGGCTGATAGTAGTAAGACTGCCAATCTGGAAAAAAATCCAAATGTGACTGCTGATGGTGGGGCTGAGAAGATGGGGGACATAGCAGATAGTATAATATGCCTAGCAGTAGCCCTGTTACTCAAGAAGTTGATCTTGGAATTTACAGTTACTTTGTGCTTCAGGGGCTTGGTAGTGATGGCAAAAATAGTGCTGAGGCTGTTTGCTAAGCAGATGGCTAGAGCTGCATCCATGAAGTTCCTGAAGGGACTGGAAGGAGTAGAGGTTGGCTTTGAGAAAGCTGGGCCATTGGAGGAAGCACTGAAGACTGGACTGATAGTTGGAGAGATATATATTCTGATAGTATACTGCTTGAGGTAGGACCCCAGAGTGGTGTAATTGCTGGTAAAAGGGGTGCCCATAGTGACTGCTGAGGAGACAAGAAGGAGAGTTGAGGAAGTCATGGCCAAGTATAGAGAGGTGGTTGATGTCAGGTTTTGGGTCTGGGAGGGGACCTTGTTTCAGACTGGGGATATTGATGTTAGTGTAACATTTTAGCATAGTTTATTCCTTTTCTTTGTCTTTCTTCAGTATTCTATGACCTTCTAGTACTTTCTGAATGCTTAGAAATCCTTTCTTGGTACCAAGCACCCTCTAGTACTTATTTAGCTAGTCACTGAATGTCCTGAAAACTTGTAGAACTTTATTTGTCATCATTTGTCATCTTTGCTGAGAACTTTTCTCTTGGCATTTTCTTTTAATTTCTCAGATCCTTCTGGATCCTTCTTTCAGATCTTGTATAAATAGCCCCTTTGTTCTTATGAATAAAGCCTCAGAATATTTCCTCTCAGAAATCCTTCAAGAATACTTAAATCCTTAAGTATCTCTTCAAGCTACTTAGAACCACCAGAACTAGTCGCTTCCTCATTTAGAAACTAGAACCATTACACTTGGTAGCAGTGGTTAAGTTATACCTAGCCTTATCAAGACACCTCTCAAGATATCAGTCACAATACTATAGAGGACAATGGGTGGAACCCTTCATATAGTACCTATGGTCCAGGCAATGCCTCATACAATCAGCAAGAAGAAGAGGAACAGCAAAACCCTACTCAGTCAGCCAGGGCCATTGAGAGTCTTTTGCAGACTACATTAGCTCAGATTGCTTAACTTCAAGAACATATAGAAAGAAAGGAAAGCAAGGCCTCTGCTCATACCTCTGTACCTCTACTGACATCAATATACCTGACAGCAGTTACTATCAAACCTCAGAAGCCCAATACCTTTGATGGTCAAAGAGGAGGACTGTCTACCAATGCCTGGCTTTTCCAATTGAAGCAATATAGAGAACTGACCAATTTGGAAGAAGCAACACTAGTCCAATTTGCTGCCACACTCCTCTGAGGGAATGCTGCAATCTGGTGGTGAAATCATGTCCAGAATACCAGATTCTCTGGCTGAATCAAGACCTGGGGTGAATTCTCTGATGCTATTCAAGGCCAATTCAAACCAGTCAACAGTACCAAGGCTGCATGAGACTATCTGGCAAATATCAAACAACTCAAGTCTATGCAAGCATACAATGCACAATTCCTGTCAATCCTGCTAGAATTACCACATGTCACTAAAGATGAGAAGGTAGACAAGTACATCCAAGACCTAAAAGGTCAAACTCAAGTTCATATTGAACTAGAAGAACCCAAGGACCTAGATGCAGCAATGAAGATTGCTAATAGGTTTGATGTCATTACCTATAGTCACCACTTTGAACAGAAGAGACTGCCTTTCAACAACAACAACAACCACAGAAGGGAGGAACCCAAAGTCAGAACTGTTGGACCTACCCCCATAGACCTAGACACCATCGACAAGAGCAAGAAAGGCAAGCTTATACCTGAGAAAAAAGAGTATCTCAAGAAGGCTGGAGCCTGCTTCTTTTGCTATCAGCCTGGTCACATTACAACAAAATGTCCCAAGAAAACTGCCAAGCCAAAGAGGATTCTGGTCCTGTCCAAAGACACCCAAGGTCAACCAGTTGAACAAGAAGTTGTACTCAATTTCATATGAGTCAACCCCAAGACCCAGATCCCTCAAGCACAGTCAGAAGGAGCCATTGGTTTGGACCTTCAAGTAGTACAACAAGTCACTATTCCTGCACATGAAAGAAGGCTCATTCCAACTGACCTTTCAGTTGAAATCCCCAAGGAACATTATGTAAGAATTGCACCAAGATCTGGCCTCAGTTTCAAGCACTTATTAGATGTTAGTGCTAGAGTCATTGACCCTGACTTCTGAGGTGAAATGCAAGTCCTGCTAGTCAACCACAAGAACCAACCATATACCATCAATGAAGGTGACAGAATTGCACAGCTCATTATAGAGTGAGCCACTCTACCAGTTATCAAAGAAGTCACCAAGCTGTCTCCAACCAAGCAAGATCAGAAAGACTTTGGCAGTACTGACAAAGTTGCAAGCATAGCTGAGAACTGAGCCAATTCAATGCTCATTTTCAAAGGTCTAGTCAAGGGACAAGAACTAGATATTCTCATAGACAGTGGAGCTGTTGGGAACTTCATCAACAAGAACCTCATTGACAAGCTTAAGATTCTCACCAAACTAGCTGGCAAGAATGGTGGAGTTGTCACTGCAGATGGCACCACCTTACCAATCAATTCAATTGCTGCTAAACTTTCTCTCAAGATCCAGAAGTACTGGGAATGTTTAGATTTTGAGGTAGTACTACTAGGAGACCATGATCTGATCCTAGGCAAACCCTGGCTTACATGATACAACCCTCAGATTGATTGGATCAAGAATGAAGTCACCCTGATCCAGGATGGAACCAACATTATCATCAAGCCAGACAAAACTCAGACAAGAACCCTAATTGCTACTCTTTCGGCAATTCAGTTCAAGAAGGCCCTCAAGAAAGCTACCTGTACCTTTATGGCACTAATCCAACTAAAGAAAGAAGACAAGAAGCTATCCATTAGTGAAAGTGTCAAGTTACTGCTGAACAAGTACAAGGATGTCTTCCTGGACAAACTACCTGGTCTATCACCTTCAAGAGACCATGACCACAAAATCAAGTTGGTATCTGATGCAGCTATATCTAAGAAGAAAATGTACCATATATCCCCACTCAAAATCGAAGCAGTCAAGAAGAAACTCAATGAACTTATTGAGTAAGGAGCCATTCAGCCAAACAAGTCACCCTTTGGCTCCCCAGTCCTATTTGTCAAGAAAAAGAATGATACTCTGCAAATGTGCATAGACTACCAAGCACTCAACAAGATCACAGTCAAGAACCATTACTCACTACTACTCATAGATCAAATCTTTGATGCCCTCAAGAATGCAAAGTACTTCACCAAGATTGATCTCACCTCTGGATATCACCAAATTCGAATCAAGCCAGAAGACATACCCAAGACTGCCTTCATAATACCTTTTGGACTCTATGAATTTCTAGTCATGGCCTTTGGTCTCACCAATGCACCAGCAACCTTTCAAGACCTCACGCAAACTGTCTTCAAGGATCAGCTCTATATCTTTATACTTGTATACATTGATGACATCCTGATCTTCAGTAGTACTGAAGAAGAACATCTCAAGTATATCAAATAAGTCCTCAAGATTCTCCACAAGAATAAGCTCTATGCAAAGCTTAAGAAATGTGAATTTTTCAAGAATCAAGTTGAATACCTTGGACACATTGTATCAGCCAAAGGAATTCAAGTGGACCTAAGGAAAATACAAGCCATTGAACAGTGGCCTGTACCAGCAAACCTCACTGAACTCAGGTCCTTCCTTGGTCTGACTGGATACTACTGTCAATTTGTCAAGAACTTCTCTGGCATTGTAGAATCTTTGACAAACCTCCTGCAAAAGGAACCCAACTCTGACCTCTATGTCCCCTACATCTGGGATGCTTTCTGTCAAAAAGCTTTTCAAGAACTCAAGAACCACCTGATCTATGCACCTGTCCTTAGAAACATGGACCCAAACTTGAAGTTCACAGTCACCACAGATACATCTAACTTTGCCATTGGTGCAGTCATTTCTCAAGATAATGGTCAAGGACACTGACCTATTGCCTTTGAGTCAAGAAAATTGTCCCCAGCAAAACAAAAGCTGGCTACTCATGAAAAGGAACTCCTGGCAATCATATATGCTCTCAAGACTTGGTAATACTATCTAGAAGGAGTTGAGTTTGACATAATCACTGATCACAGGTCTCTTCAGTATATCAACACTCAACCAACCCTTTCTTGCCAATAAGCCAAGTGGAGTCAACTACTTCAGACCTTTACCCCAAATATCATCTATAAGCTGGGCAAAACTCTAGTTATATCAGATGCACTTTTAAGAAGACCTGACCTTGCTGCAATTTTACAAGTCACCATGGTACCTGAATTCCTCAATCAGATCAAGAAGGCATATGAACAAGACTCTCTGGTTCTACAAAGGAACACCAAGGAATTCAAGAAAAAGTACACCATCAAGGATAACCTTGTGTACTATCAAGACAAAGTATATATTCCTGCCAACCCTGAACTATGGTACAGATTCTTCATGAACACCATGATTCCCCACTAGCTGGTCACCTTGGAACTGAGAAGACCATCAAGAATATCTAATAAGACTACTACTGGCCAAACATGCTCAAGGAAATCAAGGAGTATGTCCAAAGCTGCAATCTTTGCTAAAGAAACAAGTCAAGCAACCAAGCACCCACCAGTCTTCTACAGCCCTTGCCAATTCTAACTAAGAAGTTCGAACAAGTCACAATGGACTTCATTGTATAACTCCCACGAACAAAAACAGGCTATGATGCTATTGTTGTATTTGTAGACCATCTCACCAAGATTACAATCACCGAGCCAATCACAACCAATACCACTGCCCCAGAAATTGCAAGAATCTTCTTCAAGACTGTCTTCTGCTATTATGGACTTCCCTGAGTAATTATCAGTGACTGTGACCCCAAGTTTACAAGCCACTTCTGGCAAGCACTCTTCAAGACCCTTGGAATCCAAATCATGATATCTACAGCCTTCTACCCTCAAACTGATGGACAGACAGAGCGAATGAACAGAACACTTGAACAAATGCTCAGAAACTATATGTCTTATGAGCAAGATAATTGGGACCACTATCTGACCTATACTGAGTTTGCCTACAATAATGCCACCCAATCATCAACTGGTCTTTCCCCATTTCAACTACTTCACAGTCAAAACCCTGAGACCCCTGTAAGCCTAGTCCCATTCTAGCAATCCAGTCACACACAAGTCTCTACAGCCCAGAACCTTATTGACAAAATGGATTTTCTTCTCAAGATCACCACTACAAATCTGCAAAAGGCTCAGCAACATCAAGCTAAGTATGCAGATAAGAAGTGGCAAGATGTCATATACAACATTGGTGATATGGTTCTACTCAAAGCTGATAACATCAAGGCTCAATCTCAAGTCAACTGCCAGTCAGCCAAATTCCAGCCCAAGTACCTTGGACCCTTTGAGATCACTGAGCAAGTCTCCACCTGGTCTTACTGCCTCAACTTGCCAACAACCATGCATATACACCCAGTATTCCATATGTTATAACTCAAGGCCTGAAACCAGTCACCCCCATACCCTGGCTGAATTCTGACACCATCAGCACCAGTCATAGTTAAAGACCACATTGAGTATAAAGTTGAGAAAATCTTAGACAAGTGAGTCTGATACTATTGCACAGAATACCTAGTCAAGTGGATGGGTTACCCTAAATATGACACTATCTGAGAACCTGCTGCCAATCTCAAGAACTCCCAAGACCTCATCTAAGGTTCGAGCAAAAAGGAACTCATTGACTGCCCATGAGGTTCTCTCCTTAGATAGTAGATGACCTACTGTGCTGATCAGGCACATTATGTATCAGGGCTCTCTAAGGGATATAGCATCAGAAATAAGAGATATAGGAAAACTCTATAAATCCTGCAACCAACAAGGTTCAAACCAGTTCTCATCTGATCAAGATGATACTTTGGCCCTTACCTTATACAAGGATGGCCAATCCTTGCCAATGAGTCGATACATTTAATTTGAAGTTTCTTTTAGTCTTATTGTTTATTATATATAACTTTAAGAATTCAATGAGAATGTTGATTCTTAAGAAGGGGGAGATGTAACATTTTAGCATAGTTTATTCCTTTTCTTTGTATTTCTTCAGTATTCTATGACCTTCCAGTACTTTCCAAATGCTTAGAAATCCTTTCTTAGCACTGAGCACCCTCTAGTACTTATTTAGCTAGTCACTGAATATTCTGGAAACTTGTAGAACTTTATTTGTCATCATTTGTCATCTTTGCCGAGAACTTTCCTCTTGGCATTTTCTTTTGATTTCTCAGATCCTTCCAGATCCTTCTTTCAGATCTTGTATAAATAGTCCCTTTGTTCTCATGAATAAAGCCTCAGAATATTTTCTCCCAGAAATCCTTTGAGAACACTTGAATCCTTAAGTATCTCTTTGAGCTACTTAGAACCACCAGAACTAGTCACTTCCTCATTTAGAAACTAGAACCATTACAGTTAGAGTTCAGTTGGCAGGAAAGAAAGCTACCAGAAAGGCTAGGGACTGGTCTTTGGTGATTGTCTGGGGGGCTTTCTTATGTAAGGTGACAAGGGTAAAGGAGAGTGAAGAGGAGGAAGAGGATCTGTTAGAGGTATTGGAGAAGCTGAGTAGTGCTGTAGAGTAGAGGGCAAAGGCTTGGAAGGTATATGTCAAGTTGATACATTTGGAAGTAGTAGATGGAAAGAGGATTCAGGTAGATAAGGGGCTGTAGAAAAGGTCCCAAGGATGTAGAAGGCAGAGAGAGCTGTTGGTAAATCTAGAAAGCAGGGTGAAGAAGGATGCTGGTAGTATTGAAATTATGAGAGGAGTCAAGGAGAGTGTCTAGGCTAGCAATGATAGAGAGAATGCAGAGAAGGGACCAGATATGAGAGAGGGGGCCAGATATGGAAGAGAAGGCAAAGAGATATAACTCTTATACAGATGATACCTTTGAGGTCTGGGAGCCTTCCCTAACCCCTACACCTCTTATTAGATGAGGTCCAGCTTCAAGAGACAGGATGGCAGAGGATATGCCTATGCAGAGAGTCCAGCAAGTATACTTTAGAGTTCCTGAGATAGTAAAGAGGGGGCAGGTAGTGGTAGTGGGTGAGGATGAACTGGTGGATGTTCAAGAGGAGGAGTGGGATGAGGCTGTGAGTGTAGGGGCTGATATCTCAATACTGGATAGAGGGTGGCCAGCAACTCCTAGGAAGAAGGAGGTGGGAAATCTGCTATGGATGTACAAGATGATGAATAACTTTGTGGTAGAGGAGTTGGGGGAGGTGGACTTACAAGTGATAAGTGATGAGTATTGGGCATATATCCTATATGGTGAGAGAGTGGTGAAGGCACTGAAGGCAGAGATTCTTGTAGTTTTACTAGAGGAGGAAGGGTATGAGGTTGATAAGGAGAGATAGGCTGGGCTGGTAGTTGCTACTGGTGAGAGGGCTGCTTTCTGTTGGGCAGAGCAGCATGGGTTATAGATCTGACAGGAGGCCTGCCTGGAATATCATAAGGAATTCGAGAAGAAGGAGGATGGGGAGCTCACAGAACTTCTGGTTGGACTGGAGGCTAAGAGGACTGAAGAGGAGGAGAAAGCTGCAGAACACAATCTGGATCTGGCTCAGAAGGAGATAAATATAGAGCAGTAGAGGATATGCTTGCTATTATATATTATTCCTTATGAACAGTATAACTAACATTTTTCCTTGAATGTGAATAGATTATGGGGTTTGTTTCATTGACAGAACATTTTTGCTTAGCTAAAGAAATTGGAGGCTGATCTCTTTCTTTTACAGAATGTCAGATGTGAGAATAATTTAGATAAACTGAAATGGACAAAGAAATAGAGAGAGGAGGCAGTTTGGAAAGACAAGGTTGGGATTCTGGTTAGGAAGAGCAGAGGGGAGGTGTGAGATGTGCAGAACTGGGGAGATAGGCTGGTTTGGGGAGAGTGGATTCACACTGGTTGGAAACCAGTTATAGTGAGATCCTACTACTGTCCTGTAGTATGGAGTGAGCATGTAGAGTGGGTGAAGAGTCTCCAGGAGAGAGGAACTCTGATAGAGACTGGAGTGGACATACTTGGTGGGGACTTTAATATGGTCAGGGATGCACTATTGGATAGAACTGATGGAGGGTAGAGGGCAGAGGATAGGAGTGGAGGTTTGGAGGCATAGGAGGAAGTAGAGAGGCTGAGTGCTTTAGTGGATGCTGGCAGGAGGTTTGGGGGTAATAAAAGAGGATATATACATTGAGTGAGTGGCCTGGGGACAAGGATTAACTGGATTTTAACAGTGGACTACTGGGGTCTGGATGTTTGGAGGTCACTGGAGGCTGAATAGTATCTGTAGTCTGATCATTAGAGATTGTGAGAATAGGGCCATTTTGGGGAGAGTGGAGATGGACTAGAACATTGGCACCTCAACTCCTCCCTGTTAGACAATAAGGTACTATAGAACAAGTAGACTGAGAATATTCAGCAGAGGGTAGAGGGGTGGATACAGGAAGGTGCCTCAGTTGGAGCTCGATAGATGAGACTGAAAGAGACTGCTAGGGTCTATTAGAGGGAGGCAGATAAGGTGGCTGGTAGACAGAGGAGGAAGAAGAGATTGTGGGCCTCTGCTAGATTGATGAGGCTGTTGGAAGATTGGGCAGGTCTATTGGCCCTGGAGAGAGTGGAGGATTGGAGATTGTTATGGATGAAAAAGGAGATTGTGGAGTTGCAACAGATATTGCAGGAGGAGGAGGAAGTGCAGATGTAGAGTATGGCAGCACATCTACATTGGCAGGGACTGGAGAAAGGAGAGAGGTCCTCTAAGTTTCTCATGAGGACTCTTCAGGCAAGGAGGGTTCAGTAGAGGTGGGAGGGGGTTCTTGATTCTGAGGAACTATTGGTGTATGGTATACAAGACATTCTCAGGTTGTTGAAGGAGAGGTGGAGTGGCTTGTAGAGTGAGGAGGAGGGTGGAGCTGAGGCTGCTACCATTGATCTTATCTTAGAGGATTGGCACCCACCACAGGTGGAAGGACTGGGCAACCTGGTGATGCTGGTGCAGGAGAAGAAGATTCACCAGATTCTTGCTGTGACTATACTGAGTACAGTACCAGGGGAGGATGGCCTGCCCTGGGACTTCTGAAAGAAGATGATGGATATCCCCAGTGTACTGGGAGAGCTAAGGGCACTATGTGACTTGGTACTATAGTCTGGGAGATAAGTAAGTGAGCAGGATCTGGAGCTGGTGGTGCTGCTGTATAAGAATAAGGGTAGGGGGGAGGACTGAAAGAACTGGAGGCTGATCATACTACTGGATATAGACAGGAAGTTAATAACTAAGGTGGTCATAGCAAGGCTGCAGAAGGTGGCCCCACAGGTCTTGGGGGTGGAGCAGTGGGGATTTGTCAGAGGCAGACTTATTTGAGATGATATAGCTTGGGTATATGGCATTATTGAAGGGGCACAAGTCTGTGAACTGGATGGATGCCTGGTCTTCTTGGATCAAGAGAAGATATACAACCATGTTCAGAGGGTCTGGTTGGCAAAGGTACTAGATAGGATTGGCATCTCTCAATAGTTCTAAGTGACAATAGTTAGCCTACTGGAAGGGAGCAGAGCTACACTCATGTGTAATGGACATTGAGGGGTAGCTTTCCCTCTGAGTAGGAGTGTTCCCCAGAGGGACCTGCTGTCTCTCATTTTGTATATGCTCTCCTTAGAGCCCTTAATGGATAGGATTCAGTAGAAGATAGGAGGGCTTTCAGTATTTGGCATTGAGTGGAAAGTTGGTGCCTTTGTAGATGATATAGTGGTCAGCCTGAGCTCAATTACTAATGTTAAGGAACTAAAGGAGACTATGGAGTAGTATGAGATGTACTCTAGGGCTAAACTCAATTGGCACAAATGTGAAACAATAGTGCTGAGTAATGGCCTGGTGGGGGGAGATATTATCAGAATAATTGTCTCTACTGGAGAGGCAGTGAGATACTTAGGTATCTATCTTTCAGTATATGAGTTAGTTCTTCCAAAACTCTGGTGGGAGCAGTAGATTGTTATCTGGAGAGAGGCTCTGTAGAGCTGGGGTGGCTACAACTTATCTCTAGTGGAGCATGTTTCCATCTTAAATACTTACTGGCTGCCAAAGTTGTGATATTTGGCCTATCATCTGGACTTCCTAGCCTGGGTGGTGAAGAGACTGCTGAAACTGGCCAAGGGGTGGATCTGAGCTGAGAGGAGGAGTTAGATTAGCTGGGAAATCTTGTCCTTACTAGTGACTAGAGGGGGACTCAGACTGGTTGACTTTCTGAAGAGGTTGCACTGCCTGAGAGCATGGTGGCTGAAGAGAGCTGTTGAGCTGAGGGGTGGCAGCTGGGTTCTTTTGTTAAAGAAGATCTAGGAGATGAGGTTCTCACTGAGAGGCTCCACAGGAGATCTTCTGTCCTTGGTTGGGCTTCAGAACAATGGGTACATGTAGTTTAAGGGCTTCTGGTGGGGAGTCACCAAGGGGATATACTGTATTGGTATTTATTGATAAGAAGATGAGGGGGAAAGGCCTTAGGGCCCAGCAATATAGAGATGGGACTGAGTATTGCTGGGGGGTGTCCCCCTTGGTAACTTTGATATTAGTGATAGAGTTAAGTGCTAGAGGGAGTTGGGGCAGAATCTGTGGCCCAGTAGATGGCAGTTGGTAGGTATTAGAGAAGAGTGGGAATAGAATCTGGACCTGAAGTACTGAGGTTTGGCAGCAGTTGCTACCAAAGTATTGGGTGGTCTGGTGGCATATATTGAGGAGGAATGTCATGCTCAACTTTCACTCTAGCTACCTGGTGAAAGGGGAATGCTTTGACTGTGAGAAGTGCTATAATATTAGACAGGAAGGGGGCTTTGTGTAGATATCTGAACATTGGCTAGGGGAGTGTGAGGTGTTCAGTAACTTCTGGATAGTAGTTGGGAAGAGATTGGGTGTCATGTAGAGGGGGGATAGGGTGAGGGATCAGTGGGAGGATTTGCAGGATAGATTGGTAGGAGAGGTTGGAAAGGAGTGGCTTACTTTAGAATAGATACTGGCTATATGGGTGGGGTTGGCAGATCACTAGTTGTTTATGTTTGAGGATGAGAGATATATATCTGGGCTTAGGAGTGTAACTGTTGTAATAGAAAAGATTAATGGAGAATAATCTGATGGGCTAATAGTATGGTTGGAGACTACAGGGTGGTTGGTGGCATTATTTAGTGGAGAGAATATGTGGACAGAGTGGGGGGAGGGTTGGGGTCATGGAAGACAGAGTGATTTTCAAGCATAAAGGAGTAGGGGGGAGGGGGGGGGAGAGTTCCCTTATGGAGATTGGGTAGTGGGAGGAGATAATGTAATTTTATGTATAGACTGATAATAAATTGCAAAGTCCAAGTGACTATAAAAAATAAAAAAAAATAAATAAATGGTCTGCTCTTATACCATTTTGTACTTCATCATATATCCTAGGCCAATGGTGTTCAGGAGTGACTTGAGTTTTGTACAGAAGGTTTCAAATTCTTTCTTACTATATATATCAAATTTGAGATTATAGAGTTTTACTCAAGATTTGGCAATCAGAGTTTTACTACAGTATTGAGCAATTATGAGTTATTTGAGTCCAGGGGCTACTGGACAGTCTCTATATTCTGGGGTATTATTTGTTATATTTTGAGCAATGACTATAGGTTGGGAGGAGTTTTTCAGAAAGAGTTTACCACCATTCTTCAGTAGGTCTTTGGAAGAATATAACAACTCAACAGATATAGGCCATAGTAGTAACAAAGAGTTATTCCAGAGTGTGGTCTTGATTGTTTGTCAGAAGGTAGTCAGTGACTCATTTGTTAGTCTATTAGTTGGCTTTGAAGTTGGTATCAACTACACTAATAAAGCTTTGGACTTCCTATATAGTACCATTGAAGGTAGGTAGACTCAGACTTTTTGTTGGTAGGATCTATTCAGCTAAGGCAGTAATAGTTGTTGCCATTATGGCTATCTGGACTATAAGGTCTTAAATCTGTTTGTTTGCCATATTGTTTACTGGAGGTGATTGAACTACTGATAGTAGAGTTACTAGTATGACTTGAGATACTAGTATAGAGTATGATGGTGTTCTTTGAGTCTGTGTAAGTTGCTAGAGTAACTGTTGTAGGTCTGGAGTAAGGGCTTAATAGATAACTGTCTATTGTCTTATAGGTGTATTTTGTTCTGAGATGGGTGTATTTCCTTCAGTAGTATATCTGAAATTGAATTCACTGAGATACTCCTCCTCTTCTTCACTTCAGACCCTGTGTAATTGGGTTTACTCAGTATCAAAGTAGATAGTATCAGTTATATATCAGATTTCAGATGAGCTTAATTAAAAAGCTAGTTCAGGTTCAGTATTGGTTTTGATTTCAGATAAAGCTATAGCTAAGCCTACTTCTGGTTTAGAGTCAGATTGTTGATGAAGGGTTTCTCTTACTTTTTCTTTAAGAATATAGTAGGTCTTGCAATTCTGGAAGTGGTAGTATAAAGCAGTCTTGGTCCTGATATGGTAAAAGTTGGTAGAGTTGAGCCACTTGGCTACAGAGGCTTGGGCTTTGTGAGAAACTAAGACTAAAAAGATGGCTGCTAGTTGTCCTAGGTCACATGAGTTTATAGAGCTAATAAAACTCTTATTGAAAAGAGTAAAGAAGGCTTCTATAAGACCTTTTTTATTTTGACTTATAGGATATAAAGTAAGGAGTTTGGTGAATAGAGTTTTACCTATCTGCTAATTTAATTGGAGTACTTCTTTTGTGAATAAAGTCTATCCCACTTGTTATAGGTATAGAGATTAAATTGTCCTTATATGTTAGGTTCAATTCTCTTCAAATTATCAGATAGTTCAGAATAAATTCCAGTTCAGAGGTTGGACTTTATACTAACTTATAGGAATTCTTATAGAGATTTGTAACAGAGTGAAGAAGTATCTTAAAGTAGACTTGAATTGTAAACTACTGCTATTAAGTTATAAGAGGGTTACTTATAAAAGTACTATTACATAGTTCTGGGAGATTTTTCTGGAAGTTCTGGATATTCTGAAAGACTATTTTTTAGGTTAAGATTAATTTCATAAGGAGTATATTCTCTATACTTATATATTGATTTTAAGATTAGATTGATATCTCAACCAAATTTCTTTTTCAGACTTATTCTGAATATTCAGGATTTTCTATATTTCAGGAAGTTCAAGAAACTAAGACCAGCTTAGTTAATTTGACATATTACTGCAGACAATACCCAATTAAGAAATTTTATAATATAGTTAGGAGTAGAACCTAACAGAGTATAGATTTACTTAAGAGTAGTTTGTAGATTATTAAATAGATTTATTCACTATTCATAATATTGCTATACTAGGAGTAGTTATATATATGAAGGGATATTGTAGAGAAGTGTTCAGAAGTTCTTATATATTCAGATCTGTTTGAGTCTATTTGTGTCTAAGTTTCTGAGGTCTGAGGAAGGGGGTATTTATACTAATGGGAGGATATTTGGACTATACTAAATATGGGTGTAGCACTTAGTATCTTGCTGAGTTGAAATGCAGTTATATAATATAAGTGTGAACTATTATATTAAGAGATTGTCTGACTGCTGAGTTAGTATACAGTCATATCATATAAGGCTAATCTAACTATACTAATAACTGCTAAGCTATTTATAGATTTAGATACTATCTGAATATTCTTTTAATGAGGTCATCATTAATGATATTATCTCTTAATAAAGTCTGAGCAGTCTTCTGACTTCTGATATCATCAGTTTTAAGATGTTGTCATATCTGTCCCTTATAAAATTAAAGCTATTCTTGGTGGAGATAGTTGCATGGCCTTAATTCTTTTTTTTTTTAGACTGTTGGCACATTTGTGAGAACTGGCCATTCTTGTCTAGGGCAAGAGCTCCCATTGTTATAACTGGGGGGTTTGAACCTCTTAGAAATGATATTTTCTATAATTCAAAGTAATTTCTAGTAGCAATATCTATTATATGAATAGACTTGAGATTGGTTTTGATAATGTCAGCTTTCTTGAGTTCAGATAAAGCATCTGTCATTCTCTAATAGAGATGACACAGATAGAGTAAACAGAGTTGTTTAAATATATTTTACTTTTGTTAAGTAATAAGATCTTATATAGTTGCAGTATATCTTGATCTTGAGTTAATAAGTATAGTTTATGAATCTTTAATAGATAAGATAGAGTTCTTCTCATTTCAGTTTGAGTTTGGTACTTTAGTTTCCTTTTATAATAGTATAGTATACCATACTGTCACTGCTAAGCCCCAGAAGTACAATATGACTACAAACTCTGAAATTAATTTCTTGAGTAATAGAGCTACTGCTAGGCCCATTATACTATCAGTCAAGTCTCTCTACCCCTGCCAGTCCCCCTATATAGCACTACTATCAGCCATCACATCTCTTTTTTTTTTCAAGATTCCCCATCATATCCTATTAGCAGTCACTCCACTGCCCCTCTCTAGCTACAGCCCCCCCTGCTTCTATGTTTGCTCCTCTAGATAAAGAGTCTCCTGCCCTCTCCAGATTCATTTTGCCTTTCCCTTTAACTGTGCCTAGTGCTCTGAATAAGTTGATCTGGATCAGATTTGAATTCCATCTGGATCAACTTGGATGGAATTTGAATCCCATCTAGATGGATTCAAATCAACCATTATTTTGATTTCCAAGTTAGACAATTAAATGTTAACATCAATAACTTGATGAATAATCATCCAATTTCGATAATCTTGATATTATTTGAAAGCTATTAATAAGGTCTTTCTAATGATATCAAGAACATTAAAATCGGATCATACGTTGCTGAGTTATTAAGGAAAATGTCTGACTTGCTGATTTTGGAAATTATTTAACTTGTTGATTTTCAAAAGAACATATTCCTTAATAGCTCGGCAATGCATAATCTGATTTTAATGTTCTTGGTATCATTAGAAAGGCCTTATTAAGGGCTTTCCAATGACACTAAGATCATCAAAATTGGATGATTATTCATTGAGTTATTAATGTAAACATTTAATTGTCTAATTTGGAAATCAGATTCAAATCAATCTGGATGGGATTCAATCTGAATCAATCTGAATCCAATCTAGATTAAATTAACTTATTTAGAGTACTAACTATACCAGTCTGAGCACTCACTAGCCATCTACTCTTCTTCACCTTATCAGTGAAACTTAGGGACCCAGATCCTCCCCCATTTCCACCAGACACTAGTCACTCTCCAGAGCCCTCTCCATCCTTCACACCTCCAAAAGAGCTCATCTCTAGGCCATAACCCCTCTTCACATATTATCAGCCAAATACTCCAGATCCATCTGATCCAGTATACATAATGTAATATTAAACTATCAGTCAGAGCATTTGGTGGAAGGGAGTATCTTAGAGTATAAGAAGTGCCTTAATATTAGGCAAGAGGATAGAGTGGTGCAGACTCCAGAGCATTGGCTGGGGAAGTGTGAGGTTATGGGAGACTTTTGAAGAGCTATCAAGAGTTAGTTAGAGATATACCTGTTTGAACAAGTAGTGAGTAAGAGGTGAGGTGATCTCTAGAGGAGACTGGTAGTAATGAGTAGCTAACTATTAGATGGGCTCTAGTTATTTGGGTTGGGCTTATTAGATATTGACTATATATATTTGAAGATAGTCAGTAGTTAGTGCTTAGAGTACAGATAGTGAGGTGGAAATAGTTGATGCTGGATCTTTTGAATAGTTGGTAGCAGAGATAGAGAACTAAAGAGAGGCTCTATAGAGGGCTTGTGGAGAAAATTTTCAGACAGAGTGGGGGGAGGCTTGGGATAGTAGAGGGGTTGGTGATCTTCTGGAGAGATAGAGAAAAGGGGAGAGGGGAGACTTCTTGTAAGATTGGATGAGAGCAACAATACCTTTCTCTAGTACAATTCACATTATATAAACTTCTGGTAATACTTTTCACAATAATTTAGAGAAAAGATACTTTTAATATATCTTTGAGTAAGAGTTCTGACAAGCTATAAGAGTCTCCAATATACTATCTAGAACTTGGAGAAAATCTACCTCACTACTTGCTTGCTCTAAGACCAAATGCTGTTCCAGTCTCACTTTTTACTAATTCCTACCCCCTGCTAAGTCTCTGGCTATAAATATCTCTCATGCTTCCAAAGATACTCTATTCCATCTCTTAGACTAAAATCATCTACTAGTATATCTCCCAACAATTGAAAGACTTCTTAATATATATATATATCAAGTCTCTAAGTAATATCTTATTATCCAAGTTATCTAAATATATAAGAGAGGTTGAAATAACTATTATTATAACTTAGTAATAGTAGAATTTCAAGCTAAAATAACATTAAGACTCTTCTGTAAGTTAGAACTAAGACCCAACCTTAGATAGAAGAATACTCAGAACTAACTGTAGATAATTCAATCACTTTATAATAGCTATTAGGAATAGGTAGAACTAGAAAAATACTGATCAAGATCTCAATCAATAGCTTATAGACTAAACTTACTGAGATCTATAAGATATTTAGAAACTACCATCTAGATCTTAAAAATATCCATAACTACTATAGATTTAATATACTTGTCCAAAGTTACACTGGCTACACTAAGACCCCAGAATCAATTGCTACTAATAACTAGGAATTTTTAAATCATATCTCTAACTCTGAAGTATAAATAGTAGCTAAGGAGTAGATTGATTCAGACTAATACTATACTACTCTAACTTAAACATTACTTTACAATAGAGTAAGAATCTACTATATAAACTTAATAATCAGACTAGAGTAAGAATGGTTGAACCTATAGACTTCAGAACAAAAAACAAGACCAGTTACTTAACTAGAACTAGAAATCCTTTTTAAAAAACTAAGTCAATATTATAATACTCAAACTCATTAAGATAGTGACTCTGAAGAAGATCAAAAAGGATATCAATCTGATAATAGTCAATAAGAAACTACAGATCTAAGAATATTTCAATCAATCACTTTTAGCAATAATTAAGAAAACTAAGAACTATAGATACCTGAACAAGATCAGTTACCAGTTCAGAGATTTGAACTATTCACTTTTACAAATCTATTTGATCTCTTATCTGAGAACCAAGTAACCTCTAGTCATATAGTATCTCAATCATTTTAGGCAGAATCTTTATTAGGAGAATTAATTTTTATAGTATTCCTACTAATAACTATAATGACTGTTAGTTATATCTAAGCTTTGATCCAATAGCTAGTAACTCTGATAGGAATAGTAAGCCAGATAGCCAAACAGAACAAACTCACTAAGACTCTACAAATTCTAACCTTCAGTGGAAATAACAGTAATATTGAAAGCTTCATCAATATAGTTGATATAGGATATTATACTAACTAGTGAAATAATGACTAAGTATCCTCCAGAATACTTACTAATAATATAGACAGTATACTCTAGCAGATATTTGCCATATTTGCAGCCCAAGTAGAAATAGTTATAACTTTTTTCACAGAAACTATAGCTAAGGTCTAGTGTATTCTAAAAGAATATTTTGTAATCTGAGAAACAGACCCTAAGTTTATAGCCAAAATTTAACTAATAACTGATCAAGATGGAATAACTATAATATAAATTCAAGACTCAAGACTCTTCTGCTAAACAAATTCCAAAATACAGCCTATATATAGGAATCTAAAACAAACTAGTCTATATGAAGTTTTATAAGAATAGTAAGAAGGATCTTGAAACCTTTATTACTAGGATAGATACTGTAATATGCCTGGCTCAATAGAGGCAAATTATAAGATTGGGGGTTGGTGTAGTTTGGCTTGAGCCCATAGTTACTTTGTTAAAAGCAATAAAATATTCTTGGTATTTAGTGATATAATAGTCAAAGCTGAATATCTGTGAGTAATTTCCTTATTGGGATGGGTTCTTGGACATAGTGGTGATTTGTATATCTTTCCTTCTTGAGTCAACTAGGAATCAGTAGAATTTTATGTATAGTATGAGCAGTTTCCTTCTTGAGTAGCAGGTGATTTCTTTATATAGTATGATAATCTTGACATAACAATCTTGTATAGTGTAGGTTCCTTATGTATGATGGTCTGGCAATTTGGCAGTATTTCTTCTTGGGTAATAGGTGATCTCTGTATAATATGGTGGTTTCCTAAAATAGCAGTTTACTGGGAATTATACTGGTAGCGAGTTCTTCTGTACTGAGCTCACTGGGAACAAATAACTAACTTGGATGTTACAGATAATTCAGATAACTCAGGTAACTCAGATAACTCAGATGTTATAGATTCTTTCTGAATTGATGGGCTCTCTGAGAATATTACTTAGGTGGCACAGATTCTTTCTGAATCAGTAGCTTCAACTAGAAAATATAACTGGTGGCTTTGGGAAAGAGTCTCTTGACAAAGTTATATCAAAGACTGGCTTTATTTGTGCAAATAGATTTACTATAAAATTGCATCAGAAACTGGCTTGAGTAAGGCGGCTTTCTCTTAGATAGTGGAAAAGGTAGAAATCTTCAGGCTTATCTGGCAAGTAAATCAAAATGAACTTATTCTTTATATCAGAAAGTGAACTGGAGTAGGAAAGAAGCAAAGCTCACAATCTCCTAGTAGTGGCTATAGAGCAGATATTTCTTCTAAGTATTGCAATTTTTCCTGGATTAAGTAGCTTTCGACAGATATATCTCTCAAAATATAGTAGGCAGACTTGTCTTTTGCTTTGTGTTTTGGAACTAAGATTTATTCACTCTTGTCTCTAGGGTATTTTATATAGTTATAGTTGCTATGGGTTACTATATTGCTAACTATAGATTGCTAACTATGGCAAGTATTCCTTGAGGATATAGTATATCTTGAGGGTATAGTATATCTTGAGGGTATAGTATACCTAGAGGGTATAGGTAAACATACTGTTTCTGGTATCTCTGGTTAAATATACAGATTGGTACAATAAAGCAGTCTTGGTTACTTAGTACACTAGATATAGTATGTGGCTAATTTATGATTTCAGCAGTATAATTCTGTTGCTCATCACAATACCTATCTTAAGACTATGAGACTTATTTATCAGAAAAACAACTTAGCTATTAATATATATATCAGTAGTACTCTGAATAAGTTAATCTAGATGAGATTCAAATCTCATCTAGATCAACTCAGATGGGATTCAAATTCCATCCAGATTGATTCAAATCAACCATTGTTTTGATTCCCAAAATAGACAATTAAATATTTACATCAATAACTCAATGAATAATTATCTAATTTTGATGATCTTAGTATCATTTGAAAGCCCTTAATAAGGCCTTTCTAATGATACTAAGAACATTAAAATCGGATTACATGTTGCCGAGATATTAAGGAAAATGTTCTTTTTGACATAATTTCCAAAATTGGCAAGTTGAATAATTTCTAAAATCAGCAAGTCAGACATTTTCCTTGATAACTCAGCAACTTATAATTCAATTTCAATGATCTTGGTATTATTAGAAAGGCCTTATTAAGGGCATTCAAATGACACTAAGATCATCAAATTTAAATGATTATTCATCAAGTTATTGATGTAAACATTTAATTGTCTAATTTGGAAATCAAAACAATGGTCAATCTGGATGGGATTTGAATCTCATTCAAGTTGATCCAGATGGGATTCAATCTGAATCAATCTGAATCCAATCTGGATTAAATTAACTCATTAGAAGTACTAAGTATCAGAGTTAACTATTTCTTTATAGTTCTACTAGATTGACTTATATAGAAAATTAAGAAATAGGATCTCTTTTAGAGATATAGATATTATTTACCTAAGTATAACATAGGGTCTATAAAATCCTAGCTACTCAGACCCTATGAAACTAAGAACTCAGAAAGAATCAATAAGATAAAAGAGCTACTATATCTAAGAATAAGGGCCAGAACAGCCAAAAGAACTATAGAAGAATTAAGTCATATAGTGATAATGAATAAAATTAGCTCCAGAAAAAGAGTCTATACTTCAACTATAAAAAAAAAGAATACATATCCTATAATTGTTCTGAAAAAAAGAATAAGGACCTATCTAGTGAATTGAGAAAATATAGTATCACTATAATTAGAGAAGATTAGACAAGAAAAGCCTAGAGAATATCATTAAGATATAGAAGATGTTATATAAGACCACTCTCTACTAAGATAGACTCAACTAATATAGACTATGATCTTTATAGTAGCTATAATCTCACTATCTCACTAGATTTAAATATAATAGTACAAACTGATATTGGAATACAAGCCTCCACATCACCTAGCTGATTGAAGTAAACTGGTCAAAGAATTCAATATTGGTCTAGAATGAGGAGTTATTGACTGAGACTTCACAAGATCTAAGTCATCTTATAAAACTTTGATAATATATTCTTTAATATAAAGATTAGTCAAAGGATTATCCAAACTATCACCTTTCACCAGTAACATTTAGGTGATACAAGACTCAGACAATACTTCCAACAATATTTTTAGTAAAAGGCGACTAGCAATATAGACAGCAATGAACATACTGGTGAGTATGTCAGCCAGGGGAGCAGCAGTGCCTTTGACTGACAGTATGTAGAGAGGAGGAGGGGTGATGGTTTGGGAATGCCAGAGCCTTCTATGACTGGCCATAGTGCTAGTGGCAGAGGAAGAGGTGGACTGAGGCAACAAGGAGGAGAGTGGATAACCTTTGTGGACAAGATCAAGATAGAGAGAATAGTGACTAGTCTGGATGGTTGGCTGGGCCTGGGAGAGGTGACAATGGCTACTGTTGGGGGACAGAGAGGGGTCTCCTTGGGAGAGTTGGATGGTAGGAGAGGGGGGAGAGTAGGGACTGGAGATATGACTACTGATGAAGCTGTAATTGGGGATCTAGAAAAAAATCCAGATGCAATAGTGGTTGGTGGTTTAGGACAGAGGGTGGGCATGAGGCCTGGGGATCTGGCAGATAGTGTGACTGGTATGGTGTCAGCACTATTACTCAAGAAATCAAGATCAGAATTTGCCATTACATTATGTTTCCAAGACTTGGTGGTGATAGCGAGGATGATCCTGGGGCTGGTGGTGCAAGAGGTGAAGGGGGCAGCTTCAGTGAAGTTTGTGAAGGAGAAAGAAGGGGTTAAGGTTGGGTTTGAGGTAAAGGAATCACTATTGGGAGCCATGGAGAAGAGGGTGATAGTGGGTGGGGTAGTGGTTTCTATGGCCAGGTACATATGCTAGGACCCCCAAGTAGTGCAGTTGATGGTATTGGACCTGCCTACAGTATTGAGGGAGAGGACCCAGGAGTTGATTGTGGAGGCAGTCAAGGAGTATGGGGAGATCATGGACATCAGGTTCAGGGTCTGGGAGGGTACTGAGCTCTAGACTGGTGATGTGGACATCTGGGTGTAGCTGGCTGGAAAGGAGAATATGGGGAAGACAAGAAACTGGCCAGCTACTCTTAAGTGGGGACTGGTGGAGTGCAAGGTCTCATGGGTGAAAGGAACACTTAAGGAGGAGGAGAATTTGCTGAAAGCTTTTAAGGATCTGACAGGAGCAGTTGAGAGGAGGAGATTGGCTTAGAAGAAGTATGAAGCCAAGACAGTGGTGGAAATGGTAGATAGAAAGAGGGTAAGGATGGACTAGATGGCCTGGGAGAAGATGCAGGGGAGGTGAATCCAGAAGAAGCTGCTGGAGAAGTTGGGAGGCAGTGGGGCAGGCAGCAGTATAGAGAAAGATGGTACAGGATTGTGAGAGAGTGCCTGGACTGGGGAGAACAGGATGGCCCAAGGTGGGGCCCAGGGTGGATTGAGCAAGATAGGTCAGGAGGACATGATGGCAGATGCAGAAATGAGCAAGGAAGTCCACTCTCAGTATAGTGTCCCAAGTGGGGTCAGGGGTGAGGAGGAACTTCTGGATGTGCCGGAGGAGGAATGAGATGAGTCAGTGAGGAGGAGTGCATTGGTGGACCCAGAGATTGGGGTTGAAAGGGTCATCCAGGGGGTTGTAGAGGCAGTGGATGAGGAGAAGTGGCTATGGAAGATACTAGAGAGAGTGGCTACAGAGAAGCTTGGGAGAGAGGACTTCTGGGTTATAAGTAATAGGCATTGGGAGGAAATTCTCCATAATGAGGAGGTACTGAGGAAGGTTAGGAATGAGATCCTGGTAGTTCTCTTGGAATCAATTGAGTATCAAGTAGATGATCAGAGGGAGGAGAAACTGTAAGCAATTGTGAATAACAGGGTGGCATTCTTGTGGGGTTCAAGGAAGGGATTGGAGAAGTGGTGAGTAGTCTGCACAGATTATTAGGCTAAAATGGAAGTGGTGGATGGGGTAGAGTGTTAGGAAATCTTGGAGGCATTGGATACTCAGGCTGTAATGGAAGAGGATCTGAAAGTAGAGCAGTACCTGGATCTGGCTGGGGATGAGATGAGTATGGAATACTAGATTGGGTTCTTAATATCAACATTATTCAATATAAACAGTACAACTAGAATATTTTCTTTGAACATAAATGGGTTGAGGGGTGCAGCTTGGTGAAGATATATATTTGGTTGGCTTAAGGGACTGGATGCAGATCTCTTCTTACTGCAGAATATATGAGGTGGATGTGGACTTATAGAATTGGACTAGAGAATGGGGGGGGGCAGCAGTGTGGTCTGGGAAGGTGGGCATTCTGATTAGAAAAGAGATGGGAGACATTGGTGATATTGGACATTGAGGGAGTAGATTGGTGTGAGAAGTATGGAAGAGGTCTGGATGGAGCCCTTTGACTATTGGATCATATTACTACCTGATAGAGAGAGGTGAATAAGTAGATTGGATATGGAATTTGTGAGAGATAGATGTTATAGATGAGACAGGAATTGATTGTCTGGGGGGTGACTTCAATATGGTTTGGAATAATGTAGTAGATAGGGCCAATAGTGGGAGAGAATTGGGGGGTAGGAGTAGCAGGTTGGATGACTGGATAGAGTTGGAGAGGCTGAGTTCTTTGGTTGATTCAGAGAGACATTTTTGGGAGGATCATCAAATTTATACTCACTGAGTAGCAGGGCGGGCTCCAGGATCAATTGGACATTGATGGCAGAGTGCTGGGGAGTGGATGTCTGGGCTGCACTAGAGGTGGTTTGGTGCCCATGGTCAGATCACTGGGGTCTGATAGGAGAGGGGAGGTTTGGGGGAAGTAGAGATGGGTCTGGACATTGGCAACTGAATTCTTCTTTGTTAGAGGATGGTTCTTTATGGGCAGATTGAGAGATGGAGGTTATTGAGAAAATTGATCAGTGGCAGGAGAAGGGACTGGTGATTGGGGATCGCTGGTGGAGGCTGAAATCGAGTACTCAGAGGTACTGGAGAGAGGCAGGGAAAGGAAGGAGTACTTGGTGGTGGCAGAAAGTGCAATGAGCTTCACAATGATTGGCAGTTCTCCTGAGGAGATGGGCCAGGGTGCTTGAGAATTAGGAGGTAGCAGACTGATGTATTCTGTGAATTCAAAAGGAAGTCAAGGAGCTTAAGGAAGTGATATAAATGGAGAAGAAGGTTAAGCTGAAGAGGATGGTAGTAAGGCTGTAGTGGCAAGAGTTGGAGGAGGAAGAGAGGCCCACTAGGTTTTTATCCTGGTTGCTCCAAGTATGGAGAACTAGACAGCAGTGGGATAGTATCTTGGATGAGGATGGAGAGATGGTAGTGGAGACTCCTGTGATTCTGGGATTGCTGAAGACTCACTAGGGGAACTTATGGAGTAAGAAAGAATGGGGTGATAATGTCCTGAATATTGAGTGTCATTTAGAGGATTGGCATCCAGACCCTACATTGAGTCTGGGGACACTGGGGTTCTGGTGAGGGGAGAGGAAGTGTGTATGGTTTTGGCTACAACAAGCAAGGGGACTACTCTGGGAGAGGATGGATTGCCCTAGGATTTTTGGAAGAAGATGACTGGGGTGGCAGTGGCTCTGGAGAAAATGGTGGTGATATATGATGAGGTACTTTGATCTAGAGCTTGAATTGGGGGCCAGCATCTAGGGCTGATCTTTTTGCTCTATAAGAATAAAAGGAGAAGGGAAGATTAGAAGAACTGGTGGCCAATCATTCTCCTTGACATGGACTATAAGTTAGTGATAAGATCTTGGTGACTAGGCTGCAAAGGATCACTCAGAGGGTACTAGGAGTAGAACAGAAGGGGTTTGTTGATGGCAGATTGATCTGGGATGGTACTGCCTGGGTTCATGGGATAATTGAAGGAGTCAGGACCACTGGGGTGGATGGTCAGCTTGTGTTTCTGGATCAGGAGAAGGCATATGGCAGGGTGAGGAGAGTATGACTGGAGAGAGTATTGAAACAAGTAGGGGTTCCCCCAGAGTGCAGAAAGGCTTTAATCAGTCTATTGGAGGGCAGTTATATAGCTCTGGTGGTGAATGGACACAGGGGTGAGACTTTTCTGCTCTGATGTGAGGTGCCACAAGGAGACCCTTTGTCATCCATTCTTTATACCCTTTCTTTGAAGCCCCTGTTAGATATGATCTGATATTGAATTGGAGGTTTGGTCATTTTGGGAATTAATTAAAAGGTGGGGACATTTGCCAATGATATGGTGGTTGGACTGGGATCTTTGGAGGATGTGAAGGAACTGAGGAGGATAGTGGAATAGTATGAGAGAGGCTTGGGTGCTAGGCTCAATTGGTACAAGTGTTAGACTCTGGTGGCAATAGCATTATTAGCAGTGAGGTGATTGGGATAGTGGTTCCAGCAGGAGAACTAGTCTGATACCTAGGGATATACTTTTCAGTATATGGGTCTCTTCTGCTATAAGGGTGGTGGGAATGACAATTACTTGTTTGGGGGAATGAGCTCCTACAATGGGGTGGTCAGCATATATCTCTGGTAGAGAGGGTGATAGTACTGAATGTATATTGGTTACTGAAGTTATAGTATGTAGAGTACTATTTGGACTTTTCAGCATGGGTGGTCTGGTAACTTCTGAAGATGGCAAGATCATGGATCTGGGCTGAGTGGTGAAGATAGATAGGCTGGAAGGTTCTCTTTTTTTTTTTTTTTTTTTTTTTTAGTTTCTGGTACCTCTAGCTATATCTCATTTATTAACTATCTATAATATGCCACATGTTCTCATACAATATCAGTAGCCCTATTCCACCCCAATCTCAACCCACCTTCACACTCACTCAGCCTTGCACCTTTAGGGTGTGAGTTGCAACCTCACTGTCCAAGTAATTAGATCCTTCTACCCAGTCTGCCCCACCTAAGAGTGGGTATGGGTTGTGAGCCCCAACTACCTCAAGTATTTGGTATTTAGTGTACCTGACCTACCTCTATTAATGCCTTCTGTCTTGCCTATCTTGCCTGTCTTGTCTATCTTGCCTGTCTTGTCTGTCTTACCTATCTTGCCTGCCTGTATTGTCTGTATTGCCCATCTTGCCATCTTGCCATCTTGCCTGTCTTGCCCATCTTGCCCATCTTGCCCATCTTACCTGTCTTGCCTGCCTATATTGCCTGTGTTGTCTGTGTTGCCTATGTTGCCCATGTTGCCCATATTGTCTATATTGCCCATTTTGCCCATTTTGCCCATCTCGCCCATGTCACCTGTCTTGCCATCTGCCTGTCTTATCCATGTTACCCATCTTGCCATCTTGTCATCTTGCTCCTCTTGCCCATCTTGTCTGCCTGTGTTACCTATATTGCCTATATTGTCTGTATTACCTATATTGCCCACTCATGTTGCCCATATTGCCCATATTACCCATATTGCCCATGTTGCCCATTTTGCCCATTTTGTCCATCTTGCTCATATCACCTATCTTGCTGTCTGCCCATCTTGCCCATATTGCCCATCTTGCTGTCTTGCCCATCTTGTCCATTTTGTCCATCTTGTCCATCTTACCCATCTTGCCCATATCACCCATCTTGTCATCTTGCTGTCTTGCCTGTCTTGCCTGTCTTGTCTATCTTGTCTGTCTTGCCTGTCTTACCTACCCATGTTACCCATATTGCCTGTATTGCCTGTGTTGCCATTTTGTCCATTTTGCTCATATTGTCTATCTTGCCATCTGTCTGTCTTGTCACCCATCTTACCATCTTGCCATTTTGCCCATCTTGCCTGTCTTGTCTATCTTGCCTACCTGTGTTGCCTGTGTTGCCCATATTGCCCATATTGCCCATGTTGCCCATCTGAGTACATCACCCCTCATGGCAGAGAGAGTTGTTGGTGAGCATAGATCCACCCGATCTAGTATACATGTCTGCTTACTTGCTGTTTGTCATTGCCTTAGTATCTTTCTCCAATAAATGACTTGAAAGTGTGTTGTAAAAGTGTATATAACATGAAGTGTAGTAGAGAAAGGTGATTGGCTGAGAGGTTCTCACTCTGCCTGTTAACTAAGGTAGGCTGGGCTTAGTGGATTTTGCCAAGCACCTTCATTGCCTGCAAGTGTGGTGGCTGAAGAGAGCAAGTGAGCTGAGGGGCCAAGAGTGGGTGCTGCTTATGCAGAGGTTATAGGAAGTTTGGTATTCCCCCTGAGGGGCATCAGGAGATCTGCTAGTAATAGTAGCCATGAATGGTAGTAGGAGGATATATTGTAAGGGTTTTTGGTAAAAAGCAGTAAATGGTACAAAGAGTATCAGGCTTCAGTAGCAGGGTGAGAAGGGGGAAGAGGACTGGGGACCACAGATGTGGCAATGGGATAAATTATTTCTGAGCAATACATTGGTAGAGGACTTTCAGCTTAGTGATGGTATAGAATGTCTGTGGGGGCTTGGTGGTGACTTGTGGCCAGAAGCATGGCAATAGATAGAGATCAGCAAGGAGTGGGACTGGAATGGTATCTGGTCCTAGAGTATACAGGTGAAGAAGTGGCTTCTCCCCAAGTTCTGGATGGTCTGGTGGAGGTTCTTAAGACAGAATGTGATACTGAACTACTAGTCAGAGCACTTGGTGGCCAAGGACATGATGGAATGTGAGAAATGTATAGATATTGGTCAGGAGGGGGAAGTGGTACAAATGCCTGAACATTGGCTAGGAGAGTGTGAAATCTTGGGGGATTTTTGGCACAGTATTATGAGTAGGTTAGGCTTGCAGCCCCTGGCAGGGGGCAAAGGAGGGAGATGGGGGGATCTTCAGCATAGGTTAGTGGGTGGGGTTGGAGATGAATAGTTGACCTTGAGATGGACTCTGGTGGTTTGGGTAGGGATAGCCTATCATTGGCTTCATGTCTTTGAGGAGGGCTAGTGGGTGGAGGTTGAGACTAGGGTGGTATATTGGAAATGGCTGTTACTTGACATTTTGAATGGTTGGTGGAGAGGGTGGGGACTGAGTGGGGGTAGCCATCAGAAATTGGTAAATTATATCTATGATAAGAGTGGAGGTCAGGTCAGGGTGGTGGGTGGCTAGATTATTCTTCAGCTAGGTGAGGAGGGGAGAAGTAGGGAGGGGGATCCACAGGGCATTGGCTGAAAGGTTGTGGGTTTTTATGTATTATTATATATAGATAGAGTGGTAATAAATGGCAGTCCAAGTGACTATAAAAAAAAAAAAAAAAATTATCCAAACTATTGTCAAAAAGATCTAAAAAGACCTCACTATTGAAGAAGTCTCTGAACTAGATAAGTCTGACCAAGATAAGAAAGGATTTGGCTCTACCGACTGAATATCTAATAAGTAAAGAGTCAATATAGTAAAGAAAAATAATAAAACTAGTATCAGAAAATTGCAGATAGTTATATACTATATAGACAATACTCTTATTCTATTTGAATATACTATATAGAATATATTAGTAAATATCATATATATCTCTCTAAAGTTTTCAAAATCTAAACTACAAGATACCAAACTAAGAAGACAATAGTAAAACCTAGTACTCCAAACAAGTCAATTTAATCTAGATAGATTTAGATTAGATTTGGATTGAATTTCATCTGAATTGATTCAAATCAATTATTGTTTTAATTTCCAAATTAGACAATTAAATATTTATATCAATAACTCAATAAATAATTATCCAGTTTTGATGATCTTAGTGTCATTTGAAAGCCCTTAATAGGGCCTTTCTAATGATACTAAGAATATTAAAATCAGATAACATATTATCAAGCTATTAAGAAAAATGTTCTTTTGAAGAAATTTCCAAAATTGGCAAGTTGAATAATTTCCAAAATTGGCAAGTCAGATGTTTTCCTTGATAACTCAGCAACATGTAATCCAATTTCAATATTCTTGATATCATTTTTTTTTT
>RBNI01000077.1:0-44528 GCA_003990745.1 Jimgerdemannia flammicorona | reverse complement strand
AAAAAAAAAAAAAAAAAAAAAAAAAAAAAAAAAAAAAAAAAAAAAAAAAAAAAAAAAAAAAATCTATAATTATTAATTTATCTATATATTACTTATCTCTATATTAACTATTATTAATTTATTATTTATTTACTTATTTCATATAAATTAATAATTTTATTAATTTATAGATATATTTAAACTTTATAATATTAATAAAATAAAAAACATTATTAAAATTATTAAAATTTATATATCTTAATAATTATAACTTATATATAGAAATTAGTTAAATCAAATAAAAACTATTGAAGTTAGAGCTCAACTATATTAATTCTAAAATCAATCTATATACTTACTAAAATATAGGATATTTCATTTATCATATCTATCAAGTACCAAGTCATTAAATTAGTTACTCTAATATTTAGAATATTCAATCATCCACTTCTGATAGCCTCTAGAATTCATCTGCAGCTCTAATAGATATTCTTGTCTTGAAGAAGATAAAGTTTGTCAACCATAGCTCATTGTCACTGATTCAGTTAAGTATAGATTATGATACTGTTCATAATATTTCATTTGTATATCAAATATATATAAATCTTGACCTGTGCTATTATAAATATGACCTCTATGATAATCTGAAAGAATATCACCAAATTTCAATATAAACAAAAGTGGTATGATATTCTCTAAAAGCTTCAAAGTATTATCTCTGAGGTTATTACATTCTACTTTATAACTGTCTTTATCTTCATTATGACTATTACTTGCCTCATAACTGTCTTTATCTTTATTACAACTATTACTTACTATCTCTTGGTCAGAATCCTAATAGTCATTATTATCTTCAGTTGATATATCAGATATAGTTTGATCAAGGCTAACTAGCTTACTTTGAAGAGATATTGATATTTAAAGATATACTATTTATTATATTAGTCTGTATATTGTTTTGATCTATAGTTGCTGAAAAGGCTCCAATAGATTTAGTATCATATATATATATAGTATTGAAGTACTAGGTCAATTCTTCATGACTTATATACTTCTGATTACAACAGAGCATTTTAGAGAATCTTTAAGAGCAGATTTTTTAGAATATATCATATTAAGATAGAAAGTAGTAAAAAATACAAATAGATTTGTACAATAAATCTGAGCTACTGAATGATAGGTAATGATAAATATGAGCTCCTGAATAATAGTTATTGAATCTGAGCTACTGGACAATAGGCAATAAATCTGAGCTACTAGACTGAGCTGCTGGACAATAGGTGATGATAAATCTGAGTACCTTTCACTGGTAACATTTAGGTGACACAAGACTCAGACAACACTTTTTGCAACATTTTTAGTGAAAAGAGACTAGTAATATAGATAGCAATGAATATACTGGTGAGTATTTTAGTCAGGGGAGCAGCAGTGCCTTTGACTGATAACATATAGAGAGGAGGCAGAGAGATGGTTTGGGAATACCAGAGCCTTCTATGGCTGGCTGCAGTGTTGGTGGTAGAGGGAGAGGTGGATTGAGGTAGCAAGGAGGGGAAAGGACAATCTTTGCTAATAAGGTCAAGATGGAGAAGATGGTGACTGGTCTAGATAGTTGATTGGAACTGGGAAAGGCATCAACAGCTTCAGTTGGGGGACAGAGAGGGGCCCCCTTGGGAGGGTTGGGCAGTAGAGGAGGGGGAGAAGTAGGGGCTAGAGATGTAACTGCTGATGGAGCTATGACTGACAATCTGGAAAAAAATCCAATATGATGGTTAGTGGTAGATCAGGACAGAGGGAGGGCATGAGGCCCAGAGACCTAGCAGATAGTATGATGGGCATGGTATCAGCACTATTACTCAAAATGTCAAGATCAGAATTCACTATTACATTATGCTTCTGAGGCTTGGTGGTGACTGTGAGAATGATCTTGGAGCTAGTGATATAGGAGGTGAAGGGGGTGACTTCAGTGAAGTTCTTGAAGGGGAAAGAAGAGGTTAAGGTTGGATTTGAGAAAGAGGAGTCAATGTTGAAGACCATGGAGAAAGGAGTAATAGTGGGAGGAGTAGTGGTTCCTATGGCCAGGTGTATATACTGAGATCCCTGTATAGTGTAGTTAACAGTATTGGATCTTCTTATGGTATTGAGGGAGAGGGCCAGAGAGCTGATTGTGGAGGTGGTCAAGGAGTATGGGGAGATCATAGACATTAGGTTCAGAGTCTGGGAGGGTACTGAACTCTAGATAGGAGATGTCGACATCTGGGTGAGGCTGGAAGGAAAGGAGAATATGGAGAAGATGAGGGACTGGCCAGCAACTCTTAAGTGGGGACAAGTTGAGTGCAAGGTCTCATGGGTGAAAGGGATGCCAGAAGAAGAGGAGAACTTGCTGAAGGCTCTTGAGGATCTGGTGGGAATAGTTGAGAGAAGGAGACTGGCTTAGAAGGAGTATGAAACCAAGACAGTGGTGGAGATTGTAGATGGAAAGAGGATCAGGATGGATAAGGTGGCCTGGGAGAAGGTGCAGGAGAGGCAAATCCAGAAGGAGTTATTGGAGAAGCTGAGAGAGAGTATGGCAGATAGTGGAGTGAAAGAAGGTGATGCTGGACTGAGGGAGAGCACCTAGGCTAGAGAGCACCAGGTGGCTCAGGATGCAGCACAGGGTGAATTGAGTAAAGAGAGATGGGGTGGCATAGTAGAGAATAAAGAAATGAGAGAGGAAGTATGCTCTCAGTATAGTGTCCCAAGTGTGGCAGAGTGGGAGGAGGAACTACTATATGTACTGAAGGAGGAGTGGGATGAGTCAGAGAGGAGGAGCACTTTGGTGGACCCTGTGGTGGGGGTTGAAGGGATTGCTCAGGGTGTTGCTGAGGTGGTGGATGAAGAGAAGTGGCTGTAGAAGACTCTAGAGAGAGTGGCAGCTGAGGAGCTGGGGGGAGAGGACTTCTGGGTTCTAAGTGATAGATATTGGGAGGAAATCCTTCATGGGGAAGAGGTGCTGAGGAAGATTAGGAATGAGATCCTAGCAGTGCTCTTGGAGTCAGAGGAATATAAAGTGGATGATCAGAGGGAGAAGGCCCTTTAAGGGATTACAAATAACTGGGCAGCATACTTGTGGGGCTCATAGAAGGGGTTAGAGAAGTGGAGAGTGATATGAACAGATTATTAGGTAGAAATGGAGGTTGTAGATGGGGTGGAGTGTCAGGAATCTTGGAAGCACTGGATGCTCAGGCTGTAGCAGAGGATGAGTTGGAGGCAGAGTAGTATGTAAATCTGACTGGTGATGAGATGAGTATAGAATTCTAGACTGGGCTCTCAATATCAAACATTTTTCAATATGAATAGTATAACTAGAATATTTTCTTTGAATATAAATGAGTTGAGAGGAGTGGTACAGAGAAGGAATATCTTTGGCTGGCTGAGGGGACTAGATGTAGATCTCTTCTTACTACAGAATATATGGTATGAGGTAGATATAGACTTATAGGATTGGACTAGTGAATGGAGTGGAGCAGTTGTGGAGACTGTGCAGGTGGGTATTCTGGTTCGAAAGGAGATGGTTGACATTGGAGATATTGGACATTGGGGAAGTAGGTTGGTGTAGGGAGTATGGAAGAGGCCTGGGTAGAACCCTTTGATTATTGGGTCATGTTATTGTCCAGCTGAGAGAGAGAAATGTATAGATTGGATTAGGGACCTGAGAGAGACTAGTGTTATAGGTGAGGCAGGGATTGACTGCCTGGGGGGTGATTTCAATATAGTGTATGATGGTGGGATAGACAGGACTGATAGTAGAAGAGGAATGAGAGGCAGAAGTGGCAGGTTGGATGATTGGATAGAGATTGTGAGGGTGAGCTCCTTGGTTGACTCAGGGCAATAGCTCTGAGTAGACTGCCAAATTTATACCCACTGGGTTGTGGGGCCGGGCTTCAGAATTAACTGGGTGTTGACAGTGGAGTATTGGAGAGTGGATGTCCTGGATATACTGGAGGTAGTTTGGTACTCATGATCAGATTACTGGGGTCTGATAGATATTGGGAGGTTTGGGGGAAGTGAGAATGGGCCCTGACATTAGTGACTGAATTCTTCTTTATTAGAGGATAGTTCCTTATGAATAGACTAGAAGGTGGAAATTATTGGAAAGATTGATAGGTGGCAAGAGCAGAAATTGGTAATTGGGAATTGCTGGCAGCAGCTGAAATCAAGTGCTCAGAGGTACTGGAGGGAGGCAGAAAAAGAAAGGAGAGCTCAGTGGCAGTGGTGAGTGCAATGGGTTTTACAGAGATTAGAGGCACTTCTGGAGAGATGGGCAGGATCACTGGAGGATGGGAGGGCAGCCAACTGGTGAATTCTGCAGATATAAAAGGAAGTAGATGAGCTGAAGAGGGTGCTATAGATGGAGGAAGAGGTTCAGCTGAAGGAGATAGTGAGGCTGTAGTGGCAGGGGTTAGAGGAGAGGGAGAGGCCCACTAGATTTCTTTCATAGTTGCTCTAAGCTTGGAGAACCAGATAGTGGTAGGATGGCATTTTGGATATAGATGGGGAGATAGTGGCAGGGACCCCTAAGATTTTAAAATTGCTAAGGAATCATTAGGAGAATCTATGAAGTGAAGAAGAAGGGAGTGAGGATGCTCTGAACATTGAACAGCAGTTGGAGGATTGGCATCCAGACTCAGCGCTGGGCCTGGGGATGCTGGGAGATCTGGTGTGGAGAGAGGAAGTATGCAGGGTCTTGGCTTCAACAAGCAAGGGGACAGCTCCAGGAGAGAATGGGCTTCTCTGAGATTTTTAGAAGAAAATGGTTGAGGTTGAGGTAGTATTGGAGGAGATAACAGTGATGTATGGTGAGGTTCTTTAGTCTAGAACTTAGATTGGGGGCCAGTGCCTAGGGCTGGTCTTCTTGCTCTATAAGAATAAGGGGAGAAGAGAAGATTGGAAAAACTGATGACTGATTATACTCCTTAATATGGACCATAAGCTAGTGATAAAGATTTTAGTAACTAAGTTGCAGGGAATAGCTCAGCAGGTACTAGGAGTGGAGTAGAGGGGATTTGTTGGGGGTTGGTTGATACAAGATAGAACTGTCTGGGTTTATGGAGTAATTGAAGGGGCTTAGCCAGCTGGGGTTAATGGCTAGTTAGTGTTTCTAGATCAGGAGAAGACATATGACAGAGTGAGGAGGGTCTGGCTAAAAGGAGTGCTGAATCATATGGGAGTTCCCCCAGCAGTCAGGAGGTCATTAATCAGTCTATTAGAGAACAGTCAAGCAGCATTAGTGATAAATGGGTACAGAGGTATGACTTTTCTGCTGAGTTGTAAGGTGCCACAAGGGGATCCTTTATCACTCATCCTATATACCCTCTCCTTGGAATAGGATTTAGCATCAAATTGAGGGTTTGGATATTTTACAGATTAACTAGAAGGTTGGGGCCTTGCAGATGATATAGTGGTTGGACTGAGTTCATTGGTAAATGTGGAGGAATTAAAGAGAACTGTGGAATGATATAAGAGGGGCTCGGGTACTTGACTCAACTGGTACAAGTGTGAGACTCTGGTGCTAGGTGGCAGAATTGTTGGTGGCAATGTGATTTGAACAGTAGTTCTGGCAGGAGAACCAGTCTGGTACTTGGAGATATACTTCTTAGTATATGGGTCCCTTCTGCTCCATGTATAGTGGGAATAGTAACTACTAGTATGGGGGAATACTCTTTTGAGGTAGGGTGGTTGGCATATATCCTTAGCAGAAAGAGTGATAGTGCTGAATGTATATTGGCTACCAAAGCTGTGGTATATAGGGTATTATCTGGACTTTCTGGCATGGGTGGTCAGATGTCTTCTGAAGATGACAAGATCATTGATTTGGGCTAGGCAGTAAAGTCAGATAGGCTGGGAGTTTATAACCCTATCTGTTGACAGAGGCAGACTGGGCTTAGTGGATTTTACCAAGCATCTCAACTGTCTGAGGGTATGGTGGCTGAAGAGGGCAAGCAAGTTAAGAGACCAGAAGTAGGTACCACTTATACAGAGGGTTTGGGAAGTCCATTACTCCTCTTGTGAAGCAACTGGTGACCTGTTTGTGATAGTGGCCATAGATGGAAGCAAGAGGATATATTACAAAGGCTTTTGGTGGGGAGTGGTAGATAGTGTAAGGAGAATTGGACTTCAGTGGAGAGGTGATGAGAGAAAGAAAGACTGGGGATCATGAATGTGGAGATGGGACCAACTACTGCTGGGAGGTACATTGGTAGAGAACTTTTAGCTTGGTGATAGAATGGAACATATGAGGGGGCTCAGGGGTAATATGTGGCCTGAAGCATGGTGGAGGGTGAGGATTGGCAAGGGTGGAATTGGAATGGTATTTGGCCTTAGAGCAAGCAGGTGATGTACTAGCTTCCCCCCAAGTTCTGGGTAGTATGGTGGAGGTTCCTAAGGCAGAATGTGATGCTGAACTATCAGTTGGAGCACTTGGTGGCAGATGGTGTATTCAAGTGTAAGGAATGCATAGATATTAGCCAAGAGGAGAGAGTGGTACAAACACCTCAACATTGGCTAGAAGAGTGTGAAGATTTGGGGGAGTTTTGGCACAGTATTTCTAGCTGGCTGAGATTGCAGCCACTGGTGGAGGGAGAAGGAGAGAGATGGGGAAACCTCAGGCAGAGGTTTGTGGGTGGGGTGGGAGATGAATGGTTGACATTAGGATGGGCCCTGGCAATTTAGATAGGAATGGCCAGTCATTGGCTTCATATCTTTGAGGAGGGCCAGCAGGTTGCAATTGAAGCTAAGATAGTATATTAGGAATGGTTAATACTAGACATTTTGAATGGTTGGTAGAGAGGGTGGAGACCGGGGGGCCATCGGAATCTGGTGAATTATATTTATAAGAAGAGTGATAGGAGGGTTCAGATAGTAGGTAGCTGAGTTGTCCTTCAGTAGAGAGAGATGGCAAGTAGAGAGAGGGATCCAAGAAGTATTGGCTGAGAGATTGTGGGTACATATGTTGTATTATTTATAGATTAAGTAGTAATAAATATAAGTCAGAGTAACTATAAAAAAAAAAAAAAAAAAAAAAATGATAAATCTGAGGTGAGCTACTGGATGATGGGCAATAAATCTGAGCTACTGAACAATGAGTGATGATAAATTTGAGCCACTGGATGACTGGAAATAATACTGGATAGTTGATAATGAATCTGAGTTCTAGCTGATAAATAATAATAAGGTATAAGCTACTGAGTAATAGGTAATACTGGATGATAGGTAATGTTAATTCTGAACCACTGGATATAAAAGTAAGTTAATTGAACTATAATATATATATAATGTGATATGATAATACTTGAAACTAGAGAGCTTACCTAGGATGATAGATATACTTTACTACTTATATAGATGTGATTATATGATAATTTTCCAGGAATCTAAATATTATATCATACTTACCTTCAACAATGCCTCCTCTTAATCCCACAAAAAACTCACATTTGAGTTGAATAATAAGTAATGCTAAATCTGAGTCTCTAGATAATGTGTGATGAGAGATAGAGAAAGAAATTGCAAAGGGAGATCTTGAGAGATAGAGGAGAAATTCATACTGTAAAAAAGAGTAATAGATAGTAGATAAAGGCAGTCAGAGAGAGGGTAATATTGAGAGTAAAGGAATTTATATAAAAAGATAGGACATAGAGATCTTTAAGGAAGAAGGAACTTCACTGATAGAAGTGAGAGTAGATAAGAAATTAAGAGAGATATGTATAAGTTTGTACTTATGTAATATATAAATAATAGATAATGTGATGTAAGAATGATGAGATAGCTAGAATGATTCATATAATATATCTTAACTCTATATTAAAAGAGCCATAACCTATTATTATTATTTTATAGCTTTATATTTACTCTCTAACTCCATAAAGCAAATAAGTGCTGAAAACTATTGAGCCTATACTGATCTCATCACAAAGTAAAGGAGTGCTAAATCAAATATTGAGCCAAGAATATCACTGGACCAATCATATAATAAAGTGAAGGAGTACTGAATTGACTATTGAGCCAAGAATATTACTAGACCAATCTCATAATATACAAAGTAAATTGACTATTGACCTGTAGTCCAGTAGCTTATATTCATCATTATCTATCATCCAGCAGCTCAGATTTATTGTCAGTCATCCAGTAGCTCAGATATATTGTCATTCATCTAGTAGCTCAGATTCATCATTACTTATTATCTGGCCATCTTATCAGATTCATTATTGCCAGTAGCTCAGATTTATTGGCCATTACCCAGCAGCTCAGATTCACTATTACCTGTTATCTATATTGTTTAGTAATTTAGATTTATCATTATTACAATTATCATCTATTGTCCAGTGATATATATTAGGTAAATTTTAAGTTACTTCTATTTATTCAAAATTATATTTTATTATTTTTATTATTTCTCAAACTTACTCATTTGTACATATTGTAATTCAGAACTAATCATACCACCAGCAATACACTCTAGCAATAAATATAATCCTAAATGACAACTTGAAGGATAATCAGATCAAGTGAAGCCACAAGAGTTATGAGCAACTTATAGAGTCAGCCTCTAGTTTTGGTCTAAGTATGACATTCAGACAAAGCAAAAAAGAATTATTATAAAAGAAGATAATATTGATATAATTCATAGATAATATCAACTTAACAATTTGAGTATAATATCTATCTTATTATCTACTTTTAATTCTTTTGTTTTTTCAATTTTACTAATATTCTTCATTATCTATAGGTTCAGAAATCTCAAGTCAATTCCAATGACTCTCACTGTATGCTGCAATAGCATCCCCCACCACTACAACTCTCTATCATAGTCAAGAAATGGATACTGGGCACTATTCTGGAGAGAATTCAAATAATTGGAATTATGATGATGAGTCTGAGAGTTCAGATTAATATATATAAGTAGTTATATATATATATATAATATACATATATATTAAAATTAAATAAATATATATTTAGTAGCTAAAAATCAATATCAAAATATTTGTAGAGTTCTCAAACAACTTGGAGTAAGAAAGGAAAGGCAAATCATATATTGGAATAATTCTCAATTTTACAAATATATTGTGATGACTAATCTGAATTAGTAATATAAATTAGAGGAATTAGACATTTGATCATAGTACCTGAACCCAATTCCTGATATAGCATAGCCATATAAATAGCAGTCATATTCTACAAATGTAGAAATTCTACAGATGTAGAAATTCTATAGATATAGAATCTTCATAATTATAGAGATTTCACAGATATAGAGGATCTATACTTATAGAAAATAACTTATAGGAAATATAGTCATAACTTAGCCACCTTATAGCTAGCAAACTTATATAAATAACCTAGTATCTTAGAGTGAATAAACCTTAGATTGAAATAGTTCAAAAGTAAAGAAAATGCAAAGGAATTCATAAGCCTGCATGCAGATGTACTTCAAACTCACCCACTCTATATTTCAAGAAATCTGCAGAGTCAAAGAGAATCAAGTTTCCAAGATACTGAAATCCAACATACTTCAAAGATTAAGTATCTGCTATATTATAACTTGGTGCCTATTGGCTAGTGATTTAAGATAAATCTCTCACTTTCAAGCTAAATAGCAAATTACCACCACCTGAATAACTATTCAAATCAAACTAAGATATTTAGACAAGTTAGATATGAGATCACTAGTATTCTATAATTATACTTCAGATAAGTCAATCATCATCTTTATTGATAATTTCAAGCAATATACTACTATAAGAGATCTGACAGCAAGGCAGCAAGTAACCCTCATATCCTTCAGTCTCTGAGAACCAGCAAGAGCAGTATTTACAGCTGCAACCCATGTAGGAAATGATGATGATGCTATGCTAGCACCTGACTCCAAGCTATATACTATATAGATGAGATCAAGCAGGCACTGAAGGATCAGTTCAATACAATATGCCAAGAATGAGTGAGGATCCAAACACATTCTACATTAGAATCTGATATCAGATAATCCTTGCAAATTATGCTGCTGCCATCAGAGATCAAGTAGCTGAAGCAACCTTTATAAAAGGAATCCACCCAGAGATAGCCCTAGCTATCTACTCATTACCAATAGTCCTGGATCTGATACAGAAGGTCACCTATTCTCAGCAATACTAGATAGTCAGATACTCACAATACTATATAATAGAGAGAGTCACTAGAGTTAGAATTGAAGTACTCAAGATAACTAGTGTGATCTCTACTACAGTGATCAATCAAAACACACCTCAAACAAGAGCCACTAAATAACAGAGGAATAGTGACCCTATAGAGGAACTCACTAAGCAGTTTGCTGAAATGATTGCCTATCTGGAAGATATAGTAAAGAAAATCAGAGGAAGAGACTGCTGCCCTATTCAGAAGTTTGCTGCCACCTTGGACAAGAAGAGAGGTATGTATCTGCTATACTTGTGGAGAAGAGGGCCACTACTTATATGAATATATAAGTGAAATCAAGTACAAGGCACAGTCAAGCAATACTACTCAAAATAAGAAATAAGCCAACATCATCACCTTTAAAGAAATTGGAGAGTCTGATGAAGAGGAGTAGTGGGCCTATCCTGTGCAGACCACTAAGAAGGATGTCTGCAAAGAACCCTACAAGAGATAACCAGGAAGACCCAAGAAGAACCTAGTGGAAAGTAGATAAAAACTGCTACAGAAAGTCAAGCTAAAGTAATGGATCAAGATATTATCTGAGGAACTACTCTAGCCAGTGAAGGAGAGAAGGAGAAGAAGCTTTACAAAACTAAGACCTTTAAGTACAATATCTTCAAGGACCTCAGTCAACAAAAGGTCAATACAATCTTTGGCCAGCTGGCAGAAATATCCATATTCAGATAGCAAATGAGATACAGACTTGCCAAAACAACCAAGAAATAAGGATGGAAGATAAATAACCAAGACCAACAATGTTCAAGAGGATTCAGAGAAAGAAAGTGAAGACAACCATAAGACCTCTGCCTATGTAACAGATAGAGTCTTTGAGGCCATTATTGTTACAGGAGCAGGAGGATGCCTCCTCAGTAAGAAAGCAGCAGACTGCCTTGGTTGGGAAGTTGAAGAAGCAACCAAATTGATATTCATCACAGTAAATGATACAAGAGCCACACCTCTGAGAAAGATCTGAGATATTCCCATCAAGTTCAGAGGGACAACCATCTCAGTAGATATAATTGTGACCAATACAACTAACTATGATATCCTCATTGGCAACCAGTGGCTACACAAAGCCAAGGCAATAATCAATCTGAATGTCCAGAAGATGCAGATCATCTACTAAGATCAGAAGATATAAATTCCCATCAATGTCAACAAAGAAGTCCTGCCTGAGATAAAGGAAGAAGAATGTGAGCAAGAGAAAGCCTACATGGTGACAACTCAGAAAAAGAAGAAGAAAGTCAGATAGATCAATAAAGAAGACTGGTATAAGAAGATTGCAGAAGGATATGTACCACAAGGAGTTTGCCTCTATAAAATCAAAATGTACTATAGTGAGAACATCAATAACTGCTACCAATATAGTATTGGCATCAGAAAAATCTATCAGGAAAGAAGACAGAAGACTCTTAAAAAACAGGTACAGGAAGAGGAGGTAAAGGAAAATGATGAACCACCAACCCATCTAGAGGATAGTGATGATGTAGAAGAAATCAAGATCAAGATTTAGAAAATTCATCCTGATACAGTCTTGCCAGAATACAAGCCAGAAAATACAGCCAGAATGGATATTGTCACAGTAGAGGAAACCATACTTAAACCTCAGATAACCACCCTACTCACAACTGGTCTAGAGAAGACTATTCCAAAGGACTATATCAGGATTCTCAAGACAAGAAGCAGTCTGGCTAGTAGTGAAATCACAATTGAAGGAGAAGTCATTGATTCAGATTATATTAGAGAAATACTACTTATTGCTAGAAACTACAATCCTACAATTTCATTCTCAATTAAGAAGAAGGATTGACTAGTACAGATGTTGATCTTCTCAAATCTTCAGCCAAGAACCATAGAAGTCAAGAATTTGAAGGAAATAGAAAGAGGAAGGAAAGAATTCAGATCCACAAGAAGAGGAGTATTTGCCAGTACCAAGATTACTGAGCTAGAGCACAAGAAGGAGAAAACTACAGACAAGCATAGCTACACTATTAGAAATGGATTCCCACTCAAGACTGAGCTCAAGAAAATACTCTACAAATTCAAGGATATCCTCACCACAGACTTCAAGAATATCAAAGGAAAGACTCCATACTACTATTATGATATAGATACTGAAGATACTGAACCAATTTACCAGAAGGCAAGACCTATCCCACCAGTCTACCAAAAGTGACTCAGAGAAGAAATCAAGTAGATGGAAGAAGCTGATATCATCAAGAAGGCCAGCAGCCCCTGTTCTTCACCAGTTGTATTAGTTCTGAAAAAAGGAAGCAAGCCAGGAGAATTTGCCCTAAGACTCTGTACAGATTATAGGAAGCTCAACTTGGTTACTAAGAAGGATCACCAACTATTACCCCTCATCAGTGACATCCTTGTAATCTTGGGAGATGAAGCACAGTACTACAGTACCTTGGACTTATACTCAGGATTCTACCAAATCAGCCTCACCAAAGTAGCAAGTGAAAGGTCAGCCTTTATTACTCCAGATAGAACCTATATCTATTATTTGAAATGTGTAATACACCTATGAGCTTTTAATGAATAATGAATAAAATCTTCTACTATGATATGGGAAGATAGATAATAGTTTATATAGATGATGTTATCATCTATAGTAAGACAGCTGAAGAACATCTGCAGCATATTCAGCAGATGATGGAAAACTAAAACAATATAGTCTTTACATTAAGTCTAAGAAGTGCCCTCTCAAGATTTAAGCAGTAGCAGAATACCCAAGACCCACCATAGTTACCAAAGCCCAAGTCTTCATGAGACTTACCTCATACTATTACCAATTTATTAGAGGATTCTCCAACATTGCAGACTCAATCTATGAACTCAACAAGAAGGATACCAAGTTCCAATGGACTGGCAGACAACAGAAAGCATTTGATGAGCTTAAGGTCAGACTGACCCAGATACCTATTCTCAGAAGACCTGATTGGACTCAAGAATTCAACCTATAGATAGATGTAAGCACTCAAAAACTAGGAGCAGTCCTAGCTCAAAAGAAAGACAAAGTAGAGTATATCATCATGTATCTAAGCCAGGGAATCTGAGGAGCTGAAAAAGAATATGAATCCTACAAGTCAGAATGTCTTGCAGGTATCGGTGTTATGAAAAAGTTCTACTACTATCTCACTGAAAGATACTTCACTATCCAGACAGACCACTCAGCCCTCACTTGGCTACTAACAACTGGGCAACCTAAAGGAATCTATACCAGATAGATCATAAAGTTGTAAGCATATGACATAACTATTGTGAACTGCTCAGGAAGAACTACACCAATACAGATGCTCTCTCATAGACACCCTGATGAACTCCCAACTAGCAAATCAATCATAAATAAGGAACTCTACTATAGAATTATCACCTATTTGGGACAGTGAAAGATGCTCCAATACCTGGAAGAATGAACTCAAACAATTATCAACAGAACATGGAAATAATTTGAAACTGATAGAGAAACTTTAAAGAAAGTAAAACTACTAGTTATATCAGAATACAAGAAGAAGCAAGCAATGAAATCAGTATATAAACTTGGCTATCTAGGAGAAATTAACATATATAATAAAGCAAGAAGAACAATATGGTACCTAGAAATGGAGAAAGATATCAGATGATTTGTCAAGACCTGTAACAAATACTAGAAACAGAAACAAGATCAATAAAATCAAGCCCCAGAATCAGCACACATAGAACTAGTACCATTTTTCCACATTGCAATAGATATAATTGGCCCCCTATCCTTGACTTTAACTGGCAACTGATACATCATCATCATTGTAGACCTTTTCATAAAATAGATAGAGGCAGGACCTCTCAAGAAAGCCAATGCACAGTCAATTGCTAATTTCTTTTACAAAAAATCATCTGCTGGTTCAAGACTCCAATACAAGTAGTCACAGATAGAGGAATAGAATTTGTCAACTAGTTCTTTGAGATTCTCTACAAGAAGTATAAGATCCAGTACATTCAGACTACAGTGTACTATTCTCAAGGAAATGAATAGGCAAAAAGGATCAATAAGACCCTTAAGAATATTATTGCCAGGATCTGCAATAACTATAAAAACTAGGATTACTATCTGCCAATAGCATTATCTGCTCTCTGGGATATTTGATCACAAAGTACCCATTTTACCTCTTGGGAAATGCTGTTCAGGGAAGAAAGTTCTCAAGAAACTCTATCCAACAGAGATGCTATATAGAAATGTATGGATAGAGAAATATGGAGACTATACAAAATCAGGAAGAAGGCCAAGGATTACATAAGAATAATGCAGAAATGATTCATAAGCCCCTGGAGATTATCAAGATAGGAGACAAGATCCTAGTATATCAGAATATAGTAGAAGCTTCATAGTCATGAAAACTAGAGCCTAAGTGGGAAAGACCTTACCTTGTGCAAGATATAAAAGTGACTACCTTTTAGCTATGAAAACTCTCAGACACAATCATCCCTACTACTATTCATTGAAACCAACTTAAGAAGTGTCATGGCTAGTCAATGAAACATAATCACAGCTCTCAAGATTATTAGTACTATACAATGAGCCATAGAAAGACAATGGTATATTACTGAGCTGACCATAATGAAGGAATCCTTTGACAGCATCCAAAGTATAGTACAGATATATCTGTCATAAATTGCACACTTCAAGGCCTACAAACATTAGACAGAGCTTCAAAAATTCTTTGAGTTAGGACAACTACTGTACTCATGGCCAGAGATGGTAAAAGAAGATTGGATTAGAGAGTGCCAGCTCTCCCACATTCAGATCACTATTGCTAAATGAGTGCATAAGTTATTTAGAGGATGAGCCAGTCTTAGCTCATCTTCAAGAAGTAGTTTTAGAAGACTTTGCACAAGTTAGAAGATATCACTAAAAGAATGTAATGACACAGATCACACCGTACAAGAAGATACAGATTGTAGAGGCTTGGGAGTTCAAGTGAATAGGATATTTCAGAGATGAATCATCTATTCAGGAGGAAGTTATAACAGCTGATCTGAATTAGTAATATAAATTAGGGAAATTAGATATTTGATCATAATATCTGAACCCAATTTCCAATATAGCATAGCCATATAAATAGCAGTCAAATTTCACAAATGTAGAAATTCTACAGATATAGAAATTCTACAGATATAGAATCTTTATGATTGTAGAGATTTTACAGATGTAGAGAATCTATACTGGTAAAAAGTGACTCATAGAAAATATAGTCATAACTTAGCCACCTTATAGCTAGCAAACTTGTATAAATAACCCAGTATCTTAGAGTAAATAATCCTCAGATTAAAATAGTTCAAAGTAAAGAGAAAAGCAAAGAAACTAGTAAGCCTGTAGACAGATACACTTTGAACTCACTCACCCCTGCATTCTGAGAACTCTATAGAGTTAAAGAAGATTAAGTTTCCAAGATACAGAAATCTGATGTACTTCCAAAATTAAGTGTCTGCAATATTACAATGTATTACTTATATGAAAAATATATCACTACTATCAGTTTTGGTAGTATTTGTATTATTATACTTCTCTTTACCTTAATAGATCCCTCACTGGCTTTTTCTATACTTATTTTCACTACTCTTCTAGTCATTTTCCCAGTGATACCAATTGTACTTCCTGTATCCATACTTACTATAGTATTCACAGTAACTATTATACTTAGGTAATTAGCTGAACTGATTATTATTGTATTGATTTTGGGTTTGAGTTTATTGATATTATTACCTATAATTTTGGTATCACTATATTCATAGGACCCATAAAAGGTGTTTTTACATCATTGCTATAATTTCCTTGATGTCTGTTCTCATTTATGAGACTCATTATCACATGGACATAGTTCATATATCTACTACTCTCACATATAGCTGTAATAATAATATTATACAAATCTGAAAGTCCTCTTGTAGATACTATAACTCTTTCTTTATTACTAATACAATCTACAAATATACTGAGAGAATTCACTTGATTTATTTGCAGATACTCTTCTTAGGCTTTATTCATAGATTGAATATCTGAGATTTCAAGTAGAATTAATTCAATACAGATACTTGCAGGTGATAATTGCATAGTATTTCCCACACCTTGTGAGCTATCATAGTATGTACTATAAGCTTTATTTACAAATTCAACAATATGAATACAATCTTATATAATGCTCAGTAATTGTTTATGGTTTCATAATCTTGAATTAATACTTATAGCTTCATATATTCTGTCAAGCCATATTTATCAAAGAGATTTGATATATAAAATATCCAAATGGGGTAATCTTTCCTATTGAAGATTGGAATAGATCTCTAAGTTATATTTATACTTATAACTGGAACTGTATTTCTCATATCTATTGAGATTATATCTGTAGAAATACTTATAATTGATATATCTATATATATTACTAAACTCATTATCTGATATTTTTATTATAGTATATATTAAAGAGATGTTTTATATGCTATAATTGCTGAGTACTAGTAGAGCTTATAACCTTTGTTATAATGCCTACAGATTTTCTCCACCAAGTGATACCTCTGACCACCCTGCAGACTCCAACCAAGCCACCAGCCCATCATAATGTCCTCCATCAGCCCTTGCCATCTCAACAGCTACACCTCTAAACTCAGACTCCTCTCTTTCTTAAAAACAAATAACCAGTGACCTTTCAGCCCCATCCAAACTGCCAATATCCAACTTAAAGTAAGCCACTCCTTTCCCACCCTCCCCACCAATCTATCCCTCAAATCCTCCCACCAACCCCATACACCATCCCCCCTATGTATAATATCCAATTAATCCCCAACTGTTAGCCAAAAGTCACTAAGTATCTCACACTCTCCTAGCCAATGTTCTGGCATCTGCACAAATCCCCCTTCCTGTTCTACATTGTGGCTCTCCTCACAGTCAAAGCTTTCCACCTCAACAAGGTATCCTGAGCAGAAGTTGAGCATGATATTCCTCTACAGTATACACTACCAGACCACTCAGTACTTCAGTAGCAGCCACTGCCTTATCTCAGAACTCTAGGCCCAAACTCTATTCCAGTTCCACTCCTCTCCAATATCTGCCAACTGCTATCTGCTGGATCATAGATCCTATCCTGGCCCCCTCTGGCACTTGATCCCATTGTTAATATCGAAATCAACTAGTGGAGTACCCTCAATAACACTTAGTCCCATCTCTACATTACTGGGTCTCAAGGAATCTCCTCTTCATTTCTCTACCAACAAATTCCAATATGGTGCACCCCATTCACTACCCAATACCAGAAGCCTTTATACCACATATGCCTATTGTTCTGAAGCCTAACCAAGGACAGTAGATCTCTTATAGAGCCTCTTGGTGAGGACCTCATCTTTCAGACCTTCTGTATCAGAGGAACCCAGCTACCCCCTCTCAACTCCACCACTCTCTTCAGCCATTATGCTCTCAGGCAGTAGAGCCTCTTTGAAAAATCAACCAGCCCAAGGCTCTCTCTAGCCACTGGTAAAGACAAGACCTCCCAGTAGATTTGACTGCTTCTTCTAGTCCAGATGCACCCCTTGGCCAGTTTCATCAGTCTCTTCACCACCCAGGCTGGGAAGTCCAGGTGATAAGCCAAATACCATAGCTTTGGCAGCCAGTAGATGTTCAAAATCAAAACACCCTATCAGAGACAAGTGGTGTCCTCCCCAACTCTGGCCTCTCCCCAGACTGCAACCCTCTGCTCCTACCAAGGTCTTCATAAGACTGATCCATATACTGACAGATAGATCCAAGTACTGTACTGTCTCCCTAGCAGAGGCAATTATTCCAATAACATCTCCTTTCACTAGGTCATTGCCTAACACCATCATTTCATACTTATGCCAATTGAGTTTAGCCCCAGAGTGTACCTCATATCACTCCACTTTCTCCTTGAGCTCCTTGACATTATAGATCGATTCCAGGCTAACCACTATATCATTTGGAAAAGCTCCAACTTTCTACCCAATTCCAAAAAATGAGAGCCCAACTATATATCTTCTACTGAATCCTATCCATCAAAGGCTCTAGGGAATAAGTATACAGAATGGGAGACAGTGGGTCCTCCTGGGGCACATCTCTACCTAAGGGGAATGCTACCCCTCTATGTCTATTGCATATGAGTACAGCCCTACTCTTTTCTAGTAGGCTGACTATTACTGATCAGAACTAGTGAGGTATACTAATTCTATCCAATATCTTAACCAACTAGACCCAGTAAACCTGGTCATATGTCTTTTCCTGATGTAGGAAAACCAGTTGCCCATCCTATCCACAGGCTTGTACCCCTTCAATAACTCTATATATCTAAGCTATGCTATCCCAAATGAGCTGGCCTCCTATAAAACTCTGCTGCTCTACACCCAAGACCTGTTGGGCCACCTTCTGTAGTCTTGTGACCACTACCTTAGTAACCAACTTTCTAGAAGCATGATTGGCCACCAGTTATTCCAGTCCTCCCACCTGCCCTTGTTCTTATAAAGCAGTACAACAGATACTGAGACCTTTGTCCCCAAGTCTGCATGACTCACTTGCTCTACTCCTTCCTCCAGTCTTTCCTCTGGGATCAGCTGCTTCAGGAATGAGCTTTCTCCTCTCAGACTCTTGTTCAGTATATCACACCCCATGATTGCTTATAATCACAGAGAGCTGATTGTGTCCTTTTATTCCCCCCCCAGCTTATGTGTTCTGCCCTCATCTGGCACTATAGCTACTTTGGCCAACCTCATCCCTGCCTCTGTGAAGATAAGTTTCATTATAGATATCTCCTCAGGTGTGGTCTTCTTGATGGTTCATATTCTGCTTTTTGAGATAATTCCAAATGTGATAAATAGCTTGATTGGTTTACTAGTAATAAATGGCAGGAAGAACTTTGTACCTACCCACTTCATACTCTTCACAAGATAGCCATCCATACTATTGATGCTATGTACAATTCTAGTGACCACCTCTGATCAGGTTCTATCTGACCAAAATCACAAAAATGCTTGGGTGATTGGGCAATTGTATATTTTCCTTTTATTTTTCTTTTCTCAGTTAGTTTCCTTATTGTTGAGAGTGTATTGAGTTATACATCTCATGTCAGTTGTTTGGGGTTTGGGTGTCAATATTGTTCTATAGTTAGTGCTGGGCTTATGTGTATTATATCTTAGCTTCTCTCTTCTTGCTTTTTGCATTTATTATCTTTACAGCTATAAAAAAATGGTTTATTCAGCCTGTCCATAGGGTGGTCACTTCTCTGGCCTTTGTTTTGTTCTTCTTAGCCAGATGTTTACTTCACTGACCTCTTTTTGCTTTTCTTATCTTAGGAGTCTTTGCTGTTTGTTACTCTGATGTATCTTATCTTCTCTATAATGAATAAATCCTTACTTGAAGCCCAACCCTAACCCTAATGATTTTTCCTTTTGGCTAGACTCGGTTTTATAGCCCAAAGCTATTCTAAATTAAGAAAGCAGTCAGCTGCTCATTAGGTATAAATATCCCCTCTTATATTATTTTTTCATTATACAAACAGAGGTCACTGACTCCATATTTCCTTATTTTGGCAATATTAGCCACCTCTTCTATTATCAGCAATGATGCAACTACAACCCACCTCTTTATATACTTCAGCACCAAACTCTACTGTACTAATTGTTACAGTACCAGCCTTCTCTCCTTTGGCTTTGATGATGGAGAATCTCTTGCTGCAATGTACAGTTTGTTGGGAAATATGCAACTACTTTTGTCATATTTAACTTTACTACATAATGTGAAAGATGATGGCAAGATCATAATGTCATCTGATTTGGACTTTGATGTCTAGCACTCAGTCTTCTCTTCCACACCCCCACCTCTTATGCACAATAAGTATGGTCATCTGAATAATAGTTAGGGTATAACTCTGACTGCTGGTTATATAGGCCCCTCAGCCGATCTCAATTTAACCTCAGAGATGGCTGTGATGAGGAAGCAGATCTCAGATCTGCTGACTCAAGTAGCCAACTTGGCTAAGATCAATGCCCAGCTAATGGTGTCGCTTGCTGCACAATCAGTACTCACTGCCCCCATGTTATCTGGTACTCCTTCAGATAGTACCCCCACCACCTCTTTCACCACTGCCCCCACCAAGTCCTTGGTTCTCCCTTCTACTGGTCCTGCCACAAACATGCTGTTAAAGACTCAGAAGCAAGTAGACAAGTAGGCCACTAAAGCCACCACATTACAAACTTGGAGTGCTGCCTAAGAAGACAACTCTTGTAACTATACCAATAGTACTGATATCCATGCCTCCTAAAAATGGCAAAGCCAAAGCTCTGCCAGTTCTCCAGGCTATGTCTGTGAGTTCTAGCACTATTGGTCCATCTGAGTCCCCTGCTTTGACCTCTGCTCCCCCCAAATCATATATTATAACTGCTAAGAAGATCTCTATTAAAGATAAGATCCAGGCCTACCCTGAGGTGGAAAGAACTGCTGCCACTGCAGTTCTTTCATTCATGATCTACAAGCTGACCTATTATTTATCACCAACTGAGAAGAGGGCTAGGCTGCAGTATGTTTATATCAATGGCTTTGCCTATTTGAAGATTGGGCAGTTCTGGAAGGACCTATATGACATCTTTGTAATATTATCTAAAATTCTCAATATATCATATATCTTGGCATCAACTATCAAATTCCTTTTGTACTCTGATTATATCATGGCCTTCCAAAAGAAGATGCAGATGCTTGGGCTCTCAGGGCTTTTGGCCTAGAACCCCACCCTTCTCCAAAACAAGAATGCTACAGAGGCCATAAAGATACAGATACTTTAATCTTTTCATACTCAGGTCCATCAGTTGGTAGGCAAAGCTACTGTAAAGAGGCCTGAGGTACAGAACTTCTACAAGGCATAGGCTGCAGAACTTAGCCTCATTCTCCCCTCTATTGTCTCACTTGTAGTGGGCCTCACATTAAAGACAGGTAGTACTGACACTATGATGGGTGAAATGGTGATAGATCTTGAGGCTGAGGTCTCTACTTCAAGTACTTCTCATACTGTTGGCACCAATATACTCAGCCCTCAATGAGAGTTGGGTTTCCCAATATACAAAGACTAATTCAGGACAAGTTTGATGTACTCAGTTGGTTAATTGGTCCTGTTCTCAACATTATTTTCATTTGTAAAAATGGTACATTCTGCTGCACCCCTCTCTACTCATTTGTATCCCTGCTTCCTCAGTGTTGTATAGGATTGTAAGTTATCAGAATGGTGGTCTTATGGTCCTTATATCAAACTGATTCACTCTCCTTATCTCTGAGTCCTCCACTGATCACTCTCCTTATCTCTGAGTCCTCCACTGACCCCTTCCATAGCTGGCTCATATTCTAGGACTTGACTTTGGTTGGGGTCTATGCTCCCCCCTCTCTTCCTATTAGTGGTTTCTATGATCTTATATCTGATCCCTTTTCAGGTAAGATTCTTTTGATTGGTGACATCAACATGTACTTCAGTGTCTGCTTTGGTGATGTCACCTCTTGTCCTTGTGATCAGATGAATATCATCAATATCTCTAAGATGACATAACCATTGAACTACCTGGCTCTGATGACTGGATCTACATATATTGACTAAATATTCACCACCACATCTCTCTATAGATCTCTCATCTGCTCTACCCTCTGTATCACTACTGATTACCTCTCTCTCCTTACTGTCTTCTTCTCCTTCTCTCCCTTGCTGGTTGCTGCCTTGGTGGGTGTCCACCACTTCTCTGTGAAGTATCTGACCAATCCAGTCATTCAAGCTCATCTCTAGGAATCTTCAGATATCTTTTGCAATACTGCTGTCAGGTTCATTTATTCAGTCTGGGACTATATCTCTGGTTTTCACTCTAAGGAAGATTACCAGCAGTTTGTAGATTCTCTTAAATCCCTTTTGACCTCTGGTCTGCAGTCTATCAGTAAGAATATTCTCAACTTGTATGATACTAGAGAGATCAGAGCAGTGCTGCTCCTGCAGTAGGACCTTCTTTGCACTACATTCTCAGTCTCTGATGCCATCTGTGGTTTTAAGCAAGCATATCACTCCACCCCTCCTACTTCTCTCCAATTTTGCCCCCCTGCTATCTCAGTGTTCAATAATGTGGTTTCTTATTTTATCACTATCTTTGGCCAGCTGAATCCCTCCCTCTGCCTCAATAACTCTGAAGATATCTTTCTCCTCAGTATGTAGGCCCTTGGGCTGTAGTCTTGGTTTGACCAACCTGTGGTCTGGAGGGTCATCTGCAGCTATCCTCTCATAAAGACCTGTGGCACTAACCCCTTATATGTCTGGATCTTTTAGATAATGGCAGGTGAGAAGGATGCCCCCTATAGTCTGTTGAAAGCCTTGTCCTTCTTCTTTCAGACATATGTGGTTTAGGGGCTCACTCCTCACTACTGGAATAGTGCCATTATTATCCTAATCCCCAAGAGGATGAATTCTCAAACAATTGATGGTTTTTGCTCTATCACTCTCACCAAGATGTTTTGCCAACTCTTTGAGTAGTGTTTGGAAGATTATGTCAAATCCCATAGCAGTCTGACAGAAATGTCACATTACCATCACACCTTTCTCCAGTAACAGTCAGGTTATACAATCTTTTGACAACACTCATGATATAGTTTTTAGAGAAAAGATACTAGTAATATACTAAGCAACAAGTGTTCTGAGGTGTGTACTAGGTAGGGAGGCCCAAGTGCATTTGATTGGCTATATGTGGGGAGGTGTATGAGCTTGGGGGGAAGCATGAGAGGCTTGCTGGCAAGCAGACAAGAAAGGAGAGAGAGTAGTGTTGGAGGGGATTGAGAGGGCGAGCTTTGCAGATAAGATAAAGGAGAGACAGCCAGTGACTAGGCTGGAGGGCTGACTGAGGAGGAGCAAGGAGACAGTAAAGAATACAGAGCAGCAGCAGCCTAGGGGAGTCTCACTGAGTGGCCAGAGTAGGGGGGCTGGTAGTGTAGTGGCAGAAGGGGTGACTGCTGATAGGAGTATGATGAGCTATCTGGAAAAAAATCTAGATGGATAACTGCTGAGTGTGGACCAAGTTGTGGGAAGAGCATGAGGCCTAGTGATCTGGCTGATAGTATAATGGGACTAATGGTAGCCCTGTTACTCAAGAAGTTGATTTTGGAGTTTATGTCACTTTTTGCTTCTGGGGCTTAGCAGTGACAGCAAAAATGGTCCTGGGGCTGATTATGAAATAGATGGGTAGCACAGCATCTGTTAAGTTCCTGAGGGGCCTAGACAGAGTAGAAGTGAGCTTTGAGGAGGCTGAGCCATTGAAGGATACATTGAAGGCTAGGTTGACTGTTGGGGAGGTGTGTATACAGATAGCACACTGCCTGAGGTGGGACTCCAGAGTGGTGCAGCTCCTGGTGAAAGGAGTTCCTATGGTGACTACAGTAGAGACAAGGAGGAGAGTAGAGAAAGTCATAGCTGAGTATAGAGAGGTGGTCAATATAGGGTTCAGGGTGTAGGAAGGAACCTCCTTCCAGACAGGAGATATTGATATTCAGATTCAGTTAGCAGAAAGAGAGGCTACTGAGAAGACTCAGAACTAGCCAATAGTGATGATATAGAGAGCTATCATATGCAAGGTAATGAGGAAGAAGGGGAGTGAGGAGGAGGAAGAAGACTTGTTAGAGGTACTATAGGAGTTGAGTAGTATGGTGGAGTAGAGGGTGAAGGCTTGGAAGGCATTTGTGGAGGTGACACATCTGAAGATTATTGATGGAAAGCAGGCCCACATTGAAAAGGGAATGTGGGAGAGGTCTCAAGGATACAGGAGACAGAGAGAGTTGCTGGCGAAAATTGAGAGAGAGGTGAAGAGGAATGTGGTAGTAGTGGAGATACTGGAGGTATCAAGGTGAGTGTCTGGGCCAGCAGAAGTAGAAGGAATGAGGAGGTGGGTCTGGAGGAGACCAGGAAGGTACTGAGCAAGAACCCATATGAGGATGGTACATTTGAGGTTTGAGAGGATATGTCTCCTCCTCTTAATAGGTAGGGACCAATTGCAAGAGAATAGGTGGCAGAGGATATGCCAATGCATGGGGCTCAGCAAGTGCATTTCAGAGTTTCTGATGTGGTGAAGGGGAGACTGGTGGAGGTAGCTGGTAAAGAGGAATTGATAGATGTCCCAGAGAAGAAGTGGGATGAGTCTGCAAGTGCAGGGGCCAATACCATGATGCTGGATAGAGGAAGACCTGTAACTCTAAGGGGGAAGGAGGTGGGGAACCTACTTTGGGTATACCAGATGATGAATAACTTGGCAGTTGAAGAGTTGGAGAAAGTGGACCTTAGAGTGATGAGTGATGAGCATTGGGCACAGATCCTGTTGGGCAATGGAGTGGTGGTGACAATGAAAGCAGAAATACTTACAGTATACTTAGAAGAAGAGGGGTATGAGCTAGATAAGGAGAGGGAGGCCAAGCTGGCAGTTGTTACTGGTGAGCAGGCTACCTACTTTTGGGCTAAGCATCATGGGTTACAGCTCTGACAGAAGACCTGCCTGGAGTATCATAAAGATTTTGAGAAAAAGGAGGATGGGGAGATGACTGAGCTACTGGTTGAATTGGAGGCTAAGAGGACTGAAGAGGAGGAGGTATCTGCTGAACATAATCTAGATGTGATACAGGAGGTAATGAATATAGAGCAGTAGAGGATATACTTGATATTACATAATTTTTCTTATGAAAAGTACAATCAATATTTTTTCTTTGAACATGAATGGGTTATGGGGTTCTTTTCAGCATCAGAACATTTTTACTTAACTGAAGAGATTGAAGGCTGATCTCTTCCTTTTGTAGGATATCAGAAGTGAGGATGATTTAGATAGGCTGGAATGGACAAAGAAATGGAGAGGTGAGGCAGTTTGGAAGAGCAAGGTTAGGATTCCAGTTTGGAGAGGCAGAGGAGAGATACACAATGTGAGGAGCTAGAGAGACAGACTGGTTTGGAGAGAGTGGGTACAAACAGGGTGGGAGTCAGTTGCAGTGGATTCCTGCTATTGTCCTACTGTATAGAGTGAGCATGTTGATTGGGTGAGGGGCCTCCAAGAGAGTGGGGCTCTTATAGATACTGGAGTGGACATGCTTGGTGGGAACTTCAATATGGTCAGAGATTTACTAGTAGTATAATGGTGACCCCAGAATAATGACATCAGTACAGAAGACAGTCTTTCCTTATAAGCCACCAGATCAGAGCACAAGAAGATCATACAGTATATGAGATGAGCAATGATAACCAACTGTGAGTCATTGCAACCACAGTATGGGTATCTTGAGAAATATAAAAGAAGGATCAAGGAACTGCAGTCAGCAACCAACAAGACCCACCCATCCCAAAATAGCTCAAAGACTTACCACAAATGAAATGCCTGCTGCCCACCAAACCTCAAGGTCAAGGAACCACCAAGGTACTTCAGTCGAAGAAAGGAGGTTCCAAGACATCAGAAGAGCCATGGGGACCTGCACAAGAAGGACTCTCAGTGTCAACCTGGGTACTGCAGATCCCTATCACTTTATCCTCTACTGCCATGAAATGGAAACAAGGATCACCATTGCTACCGAATGCCTCCAAATGTAGCAGGAGTATGAAATAGGAAACCTCCTCTGCTGGGAGTTCCCACAGGCCAGCACTCAAGAGCTATAAGATGCCACTCCCATAGATATATGCAAAATGAGGACAGCTAAGAAGATCCATCAGATCTTTTTTTTTTTTTTTTTTTTATAGTCACTTGGACTCCGCCTTTATTACCAGTCTATGAGTAAGTATACATCATCACCACCCACTACCCTATCCCCATAGGGGGGTTCCTTCCCATCTCCTCACGAATAAGAATCACCCTTTTACTCACTATACCAGCTCTCCCTCCACTCTGTCCACAAATTTTCTCCACTAAGCGGCATCTCCGACCACCCTGCAGCCCCCAACCAAGCCACCAGCCTGTTAAGGTGTCTTCCATAAGCCTATGCCACCATAACAACCGGTCCCCCAAGCCCTGTCTGTTGCCATCCTCAAAAACAAATAGCCAGTGACTGGCCAGTCCTACCCAAATAGCCAATGCCCAGCCCAAAGTAATTCACTCCTTCCCTATCTCCCCTATCAATCGGTCCCTCAAGTCCTCCCACCTCCCCCGTACTTCATCTCTCCTATGCCATACCCCCAAATGTTCTCCAATTGTTCACCAGAAATCCCCCAACACCTCACACTCTCCTAGCCAATATTCAGGTGTCTGTACACAACCCCCCTCCTGCCCTACATTTTGGCACTCCTCACAGTCGAAGAAACCCCCTATGATAAGGTGCCCTGAGTGAAAGTTGAGCATCACATTCCTCCACAGCATGCACCACTAGACCACCCAGTACTTTGGCAGCATCCACTTTCTCACTGCAGCACTCCAAGTCTAAACACCATACCAGTCCCACTCTTTGCCAATTCCAACTCCTTGCCAACCACTAGGCCACAGATCCTGGCCTGGTCCCCTTTGACATTCCATTCCATCACCAATGTCAAACTCAATTAAAGGACTGCCACCCAGTAGTATACGATCCCATCTCCACATTGCTGTGTCCCAATCCTCCTCTCCTTCATTCTCTTGCCAATGAATTCCAATACAGTGCACCCCTTCTGCTATCCCCCACCAAAATCCTTTATACCACAGTTGCTTAGTATCCTGAAGTCCAACTAATGCGAGGAGATCTCCAGTTGTGCCCCTTAGTGATGTCTGCCTCTCCCAGATCTTCTGTAGCAGAGGGACCCAACCACCTCCCCGCAATTCCACTGCCCTCTTTAACCACCATGCTCGCAAACAGTGTAACATTTTTGGGAAGTCAACCAGCCCAAGGCCACCTCTTGCCACTGGTAGGGACAAGGTCTCCCAACCAATCTGACTTCGCCTTCCAGCCCAAATCCATCTCTTCACTGACTTCACCAATCTCTTCACCACCCAAGCTAGGAAGTCCAGATGATATGCCAAGTACCACAACTTCGGCAGCCAGTAGACATTCAAAATCGAGACCCATCCTACTAGAGAAAAATGTCTTCCCCCCCAACTCCGCAGGGCCTCCTCCCAGATTCCAATCCTCTGCTCCCACCAAAGCCTGGGCAGAACTGACCTGTAGACTGACAGATAGATGCCCAAGTACCGCACTACTTCACCAGTGGGGACAATTGTTCCTATAACCTCCCCTCCCACCAGATCATTGCCAAGCACCATTGTTTCACATTTATGCCAATTCAACTTCACTCCTGAGTTCTCCTCATACCACTCTACAGTCTTCTGGAGCTCTTCAACATCAGCAATCAAACTCAAACCAACCACCATGTCATCTGCAAAGGCCCCAACTTTCCATCTTATACCAAAGACAGAGAGTCCTTCTATCCTCCGCCTAATTCTATCCATAAGGGGTTCCAGAGAAAGAGCATACAAAATGGGAGACAGTGGGTCCCCCTGGGGCACCCCCCTGCCCAAGGGGAATGCTTCCCCTCTATGCCCATTACACATGAGTGCCACCCTACTTCCTTCCAGTAGGCTGACCATTGCTGACTGGAATTGGGACGGAACCCCTATCCTATCCAAAACTTTCACCAACCAGACTCTTTGCACTTGGTTGTAAGCCTTCTCCTGGTCCAAGAAGACAAGACGCCCATCCAATCCACATGCTCTTGCCCCTTCAATAACTCCATGTACCCAGGCAGTACCATCCCTGATGAGCCGCCCGCCCACAAATCCCCTCTGCTCAATACCCACGACTTGCTGGGCCACCTTCTGTAGTCTTGCCACTACCACCTTAGTCACCAACTTCCTGTCTATATCCAGTAACATTATCGGCTGCCAATTCTTCCACTCCTCCCACCTTCCTTTGTTTTTGTACAGTAGCATCACCAGCCCAAGGTCCTGCTCCCCCACCCATCTCCTGGTCTGAAGAATAGAGTCACACAATGCTATCATCTCCCCCATCACCCCTGAGACTCCCACCATTCACCTCCAAAAGTCCCAGGGTAGACCATCCTCCCCAGGTGCTGTCCCCGGTGTTGTTGCAGTAAGAACCTGGTGTATCTCATCTTCCTGTACCGGCATCACCAGGCCACCTAGCCCCTTGACTTGTGGTGGGTGCCAATCCTCTAATGCTCGGGCAATGGTCTCATCATCTGCCCCACCCTCCTCCTCACTCCACAATCCACTCCATCTCTCCTTCAGTGATCCAAGAATGTCCTGTACACCATGCACCAGTATGCCATCAGAGTCTAACACCTCTTCCCACCATTGCTGTACCCGCCTTGCCCTAAGAGTCCTTGTAAGAAACTTGGAAGGCCTCTCCCCTTCCTCCAAATCCTGCCAGCAGAGCCGTGCTGCCAAGCTCTGTACCCTTGCCTCTTCCTCTTCCTGCAGTACCTGTTGTAGTTCCACAACCTCCATTTTCGCCCTCATTAACCTCCAATCGTCTTCTCTCTCCAGTATCTTCAACCTCACCCACTCCTCCAGAAGCCTAGTCAGTCTAGTAGAAGCCCAATGCACTCTATGCCTCCTCTGCTTCCCTGCCTCCTTGCCAGCCTCACTCCAGTAAATCTTGGCCATCTCCTTCATCCTCATCCACCGAACCCCAACTGAGGCTCCTTCCTGCTGCCAGTCCTCCACCCTCAGCTGAATGTCCTTAGCCCACTCATCCCACCAGGTCTTATCATCTAACAAAGAGGAATTGAGGTGCCAATGTCCAGGCTCATCCCCACTTCCCCCAAACTGCCCCTGTCCCAAAAGCCCCCAGTGATCCGACCATGGACACCATTCTACCTCCAGCGACTTCCAAACATCTAGGCCCCAGCAGCTGGCTGTCAGAATCCAGTCGATCCTCATCCCCAGACCCCCTGCCCAATGTGTATAGACCCTTCTATTCCCCCAGCACTCCTGACCAGTGTCTACCAGTGCACTTAGTCTCTCTACCTCCTCCCATGCCACCAGTCCTCCACTCCTGCTCTCAGTACCTCAACCTCCATCTGTTCTATCCAATAGTATGTCCCGAACCATATTGAAATCACCCCCCAGCATATCCACCCCAGCCTCCACAAAGCTTCTGCTCTCCAACAGACCTTTCATCCAATCTACCTGCTCACCCCATACTGCAGGGCAGTAGCAGGAGCCAACTGTAACTGGCTCCCAACCTGCACGAATCCACTCTCCCCAAACTAGTCTCTCTCCCCAGCTCCTTACATCCTGTATCTCCCCTCTGCCTTTCCGAACCAAAATCCCAACCTTGCCCTTCCAGACTGCCGCACCTCCCCATTCCTTCATCCACTCCATCTTATCTGAATCATTCTCACACCTAACATCCTGCAAGAGGAAGAGATCGGCCTCCAATCCCTTCATCCAAGTAAAAATGTTCCTACATCGAGTAGCCCCCCATAACCTATTCACATTTAAAGATAAAATGTTGGTTGTACTGTTCATGATGAAATATGTTTTGTTGTCCAATAATCTCTACTGCTCCATGCTCATCTCCTCCTATGCTGTATCCAGATTGTATTCTGCAGCCACCTCCTCCTCTTCTGCTCTCTGAGCCTCCAATCCAGCCAGCAGTTCAGTCATCTCTCTATCTGTCTTCTCCTCGAACTCCTCTTGGTATTCTACACAAGCCTCCTGCCAGAGCTGCAGTCCATGGCACTCATTCCAGTAGTATTCTGCCCTCTCTCCAGCAATGACCACCATCTCTGCCTCCCTCTCCTTATCCACCTCATACCCTTCCTCCTCCAGGTACACTGCAAGAATTTCTGCCTTCAATGCCTTCCGTATGCCATCTCCCTGTAGTATTCCTGCCCAGTGCTCATCACTCATCACCCGCAAGTCCACCTCCCCCAACTCTTCTGCTGCCAGGTTATCCATCATCTGACACATCCAAAGTAAGTTCCCCACCTCCTTCCCCCCTGGAGCCACTGGCCTCCTGCCATCCAACATTGTGATGTCAGCTCCAACACTTACTGCCTCATCCCACACCTCTGGGATATCCACCAGTTCCTCCTCACCAGTCACCATCACCTGTCCTCCATACACCACCTCCAGAACTCCGAATTGCACCCTCTGGGCCCCTCACATTGGCACATCTTCGACCACCCTGTTTCGGGAAGCTGGGCCATGCCTGATAAGTGAGGTGGGGGTAGGGGAGCCCTCCCAGTCCTCCTCCCAGACCTCAAATGTGCTATCAGCATATGGATCTGTACTCACCCTCTCCTTGGTCTCCCCTGCCTCCTTCCTGTCCTTCCCCTCCCCCTCGCCAGCCCAGACACTTGCTCTAGCTCCCCCAGTGCTCTTCACCTCACTTGCATTCCCCAGTGGCCTGTTGTCCAGTTTGGCCAGCAGCTCTTTCTGCCTCTTACCCCCCTGAGCCCTTTCCCACTGTGGCTTGTTCATTCGAATCCACTTTCCATCCACTACCTCCAAGTGCATCAACTCCTCGAATACTGCCCAAGCCTTCACTCGCCTCTCTACAGCACCCTCCAACTCTTCTAGTGCCTCCAATAGATCCTGCTCCTCCTCCTCACTTCCCTTCACCCTCGTCACCTTACACAAAATCACTCCCCAGACCATCGCTGAAGGCCAGTCTCTTGCCTTCCTGGTAGCTTTCTTCCCAGCCAGCCTAATCTGCACATCCACATCACCAGTCCTGAGTGAAGTCCCTTCCCAGACCCTGAATCCAATATCTACTATCTCTCCATATTCCGCCATAAAGTCCTCAACCCTCTTTCTCGTCTTCATTGCTGTCACCATTGGCACTCCTTTCACCAGCAGTTGGACCACCCTAGGATCTCACTTCAGACAGCATGCCATTGGAACACACACCTCTCCAACCACCAATCCAACCTTCAGTGCCTCCTCCAATGGTACCGCCTCCTCAAAACCCACCTCCACTCCCTCCAGTCCCTTCAAAAACTTCACTGATGCAGCTCCTGCCACCTGCTTAGTGATGAGCCCCAGCACCATTTTCGCCATCACTGCTAGGCCTTGGAAGTACAGTGTAACTGCAAATGCTGAAATCGATTTCTTGAGCAATGGGGCTACCGCCAGACCCGTCACCCCATCTGCCAGGTCCCCTTGTCTTCTAAGCCTCAGCTGCTCAGCCATACCATCAGCTGTCACATCTGGATTTTTTTCCAGATCAACAGTCCCACCGCCATCAGCAGTCACACTCCCCCCAGCCGCTACTCCCCCAGCTCCACTGCCCCCCCTTCCAAGGGCTGCTCCGCCCTGCACCGGTACCTTCTCAGTCTCCTTGCCCTTCTTCAGCCAGTCCTCCAGCCCTGATGCCTGTTGTCTCCCCTTCACTGTCTCCGCGAAACTTGCCCTCCCAGATCCCGAGCCTCCTCCACCTCCTCCACCCCTTCCACATCCACCAGCCAGCAGCCCCCTCATACCCCCCCCCAGGCCTGGGCCCCTCCCCACCTACTGCCAGTCAAAAGCACTTGGGCCACCCTGCCCAGTACACACCTCAGGTTGCCTGTCGGTTGCCATGTTGTTAGTCTCTTTTCACCAAAAACATTGTTGTAAGTACTCTCCAAAGGTTGTGTAATCCGAATGGTACTGGAAAGAGATGTGAGATCCATCAGATCTTCAGCTATGTACCATAGTTGATCTCCAACTTGGAGTATGTTAGAGTCTCAGATTTCAGAGACCTGTCATCCCGCCATATCAATGCACTAGAAGCCAGGGTGGCTACAGAAGCCCAGTCCACTATCACCTCAACAGTGAAGAAGTAGAAGACTTCTGGCATCCTATCCTTCAGGACAACTCAGACCAATTTCTACAAGGATTGATCTCAGTATTCCAAGGCCCAAGCATCCAGGTTAGACCTCCCCAAGACCCCACATTTGTTCGCTATTTTGTGGAAGAGAACCTCATAGACTGGAGAGCCCCAGACCTCCTTCCCATCACCAAACATGATGATGTCATCCCACATGACATCAAAGCATGCGAAAATGACGAATTCGCAGATCTCATCTCCTTCAGTAATGATGATAATGATGATGAAGCCTCCATGATCCTGAACATTCTGCTCTAAGTTCCTTGTTACACTGGATAATGCCAGCACTGGTATTCTCATGTAACACTGGATAATGCCAGCACCGATATTCTGAGGTAATACAGAATTGTTCCAGTACTGGCATTTTGATATGATACTAAAATAATACCAGCATCCTGAACCTATACAACCATCAGTACTGACCCTGGAACTTAGTAGTTTTTGTTATTGGAATTTATATTTTGCTTTATATCTTAGCAATCATTGAATTATATTTTGTATAAATACCCCTCTTATTTTCTCTAAAATAAAGTCAGTTCCTCTAAGTATAATACACACACTTCCTTGCAAGCAATCTAAGAGATAACAAGATAGTTAAAGATAAGAAGTTTGAGGACTATAAGACCTTAAGAAGGCACTCCAATAAGAACTTACTTATAACAAACTTGAGTTAGTCTAAGAGATACATCTTGAAGAGAATCTGGCATATTTGAAGGACTCAGCAACCACTATGTTATAGTAGATAGAACTGATAGAGGGTGGGGGGTTGAGGGTAGGAGTGGAGAGCTGGAGGCATGAAAGGAAGTAGAAAGGCTAAGTGCTCTTATGAGTGCTGGCAGGGAGTTCTAACATGATAGAAGGATATACATACATTGGGCAGGTGGCCTGGGGATGAGGATTGACTAGATTCTGATAGTGAGCTGCTGGAGTTTGGATGTTTGGATATCACTGGAGGCAGAGTGGCATCTATGATTGGATAATTGGAGACTGCTAGAGTAGGGTCATTGGGGAGTGGAGATGGGTCTGGATATTGGCACCTCAATTCCTCTTTGTTAGATGATAAGGTACAATAGAACAAGTAGGCTGAGGACATTTAGCAGAAGGTGGAGGGCTGGATGCTGGCAAGGTGGCTGGAAGATAGAGGAGGAAAAGGGTGAGATGGGCTTCTGCTAGACTGGCCAGGCTCCTGGAAGATTGGGCAGGTCTGATGGCACTGCAGGGGGGGGAGGACTGGAGATTAATACAGACAAAAATGGAGGTTGAAGAATTACAACAGGTGATGTGGGAAGAGGAGGAGACTCAGGTGCAGAGTTTGGTAGCATAGCTATATTGGCAGAGACTGGAGGAAGGGAAAAGGTCTTCAAAGTATCTCATGAGGGCCCTTTAGGCAAGAAGAGTAAAGCAGAGGTGGGAGGGAGTACTAGATTCTGATGGTCTGCTGGTACATAGTATTCAAGATATTCTCAGATCATTAAAGGAGGAGAGATGGAGTGGTTATAGAGTGAGGAGAAGGGTGGGGCTGATACTGTCACCATTTACCATACTCTGGAGAATTTGTACCCATCATAAGCAGAAGGGCTGAGAGGCTTGGTGATGCTGGTACAGGAGGAGGAGATCCTCTAGGTTCTTGCCATAACTATACTGGGTATGGTACCAGAGAAGGATAGTCTGCCTTGGGACTTCTGAAAGAAGATGGTGGGAGTCTCTAGAGTACTAGGAGAGCTAATGACAATAAGTAATTTGATACTATAGTCAGAAAGGAGCAGGACCTAGGACTGGTGGCACTGCTTTATAAGGACAAGAGCAGGAGGGAGGATTGGAAGAACTGGCAGCTAATCATACTACTGGACATGGACAGAAAGTTGGTTACAAAGGTAGTGGTTGCAAGGCTGCAGAAGTTGGTCCAGTAAGTCTTGGGTGTGGAGCAGCAGGGCTTTGAAAGAGATCAGCTCATTAGAAATGGCATAGCTTGGGTACATGGAGTTATTGAAGAGGCATGAGCCTGTGGACTGGATGGGTGACTGGTCTTCCTGGATCAGGAGAAAGCATATGACTGAGATCAGCATGTCTGGTTGGTGAAGGTATTAGATAAGATTGGTATATCTCATCAGTTCTGGTCAGCAATGGTCAGCCTACTGGAAGGGAGTAGAGCTGCACTTATGTGCAATAAAACATAGAGGGGTGGCATTCCCCCTAGGTAGGGGTGTGCCCCAGGGGGACCCACTGTCTCTCATTCTGTATACTCTTTCCATAGAGTCTTTAATGGATAGGATTAGGCAGAAGATAGTTGGGCTCTCAGTATTTGGAATTTGGTGGAAAGTTGGAGCCTTTGCAGATGATATAGTAGTTGGCCTAAGATCAATCACTGATATTGAGGAGCTCAAGGAGACAGTGGAGTGGTATGAGGTATACTCTGGGGCTAAACTTAATTGGCACAATTGTGAAATAATAGTGTTAGGCAATGGCCTGGTAGAAGGAGATGTCATTGGAACAATTGTCTCTGCTGGGGAGGCAGTGTGGTACTTGAGTATCTATCTGTCAGTATTTGGATCAGTCCTACCAAGACCTTGGTGGAAGCAGAGAGTTGCAATCTGAGGAGAGGCCCTGTGGAGCTAGAGAGGATATCTCTTGTCTCTGGTAGGGTATATTTCGATTCTGAACACCAACTGGCTACTGAAGCTATAGTATTTGACTTATCACCTGGACTTCCTGGCCTGGGTAGTGAAGAGACTGTTGAAATTGGCCAAGGGATGGATCTGGGCTGAGAGAAGGAGTCAGATCAGCTGGGAGGTTTTGTCTTTACTGGTGACTAGAGAGGACCTTGAGCTGGTTGATTTTCTGAAGAGGCTGTCCTGCCTGAGAGTATGGTGACTGAAGAGAGTAGTGGAGGTGAGAGGGGATAGTTGGGTTCCTCTGATGCAGAAGGTCTGAAAGATGAGATCTTTGCCAAGAGGCTCTACAGGAGATTTACTGTCCTTGGTTAGGCTTTGAAACAATGAGCACATGCAGTATAAGTCTTGGTCTCTTTGATGGCTGGCCAGTTTCCATGGTGCTTGCCTTAGTGACCAGGGTTCTAGATACCTACAAAGCCATCACATAATGAAATGAATGGTATTTATGATAGAGTTAGAATAGCAAGCAAAAGGAGATCAGTCAGACTTAGGACAGAGGAGAGATTCATTGTTACAGTGCCCCTTTCTCTGCTACCTTACCAGTCACAATGGTTTGGTAGGCAACCTTCTGAGTCCACTTTCCATAATTATTACCCCCTCTACCTCAGGTTGGTTTGCTGTACCTGTTGTGGGGCAGTGGGAGGGAGGTAATAGTGATGAGTTGCCCCTTTATTGGTGTCAGATTGGTGTCTTCTTCACTTTTTCACAGTTTCTAGTGCCTTTGGCTGCATCTGGGGTGCATTCATTTTGGTGCAGCACCTTCTTCCTTTTGCCATCACCAACAAGGTGCTGTCTCAGTATGTCTTGGGCTACGTAGAGAGTTGGCTGACCTTGAGTGTCAAGTGCTCAGTATAGATTACCTGCAGGTCCTCAGTGCCTATGGTAGGGCCCTCTGGCTCTGGTGAGCTTCTTGTTGAGCACGGTTCTGGCATAGGTGACTGCTTTTTGTGTATTGTTGGGATGGGAGAAGAGATGGCCATCACAGATAGGAGGAAGGGCAATAATGGTGAACCAGTAGGGTATCAGGCTGGGGGTGGTCATCAGGGCTGAGGCAGGTACTACTTCGGTGGGGCCTTTTGATTGGTGCAGTGAGGTTAGATAGTAGGTGTCACTCTTGACTTCTTTTAGTGATTCGGCAGGTTGGGCCCTGATCGTCAGTAGGGGTTGGGGGGCCTGAGGCTACCCATTTCAGATGTCTTGGCTGCACTCAACTAGAACTGGGAGCTAATATGACAACGTAATCGAGGCCTGCAGGCTTGAGTAGTGGGGTATTGGGGGTCTCCTCCCACCTCACATATAAGTCCTTTACTCACCTCAACTGGAAGAACCAGATCCTACCCACCATGTTGTGCTTTGATGAGTGTTTTTCTTTACCTGTCATTCTCTTTGGGATGGCAGAGGCTATTCTATTCAGCTCAAGTGTGGTCTTATACATACATTGGGTTCTTGGGCATGTGCTTTTGATCATTGGCATATAGCTGGGTTTCCTCTGATAGTAGGAAGAGCATGGTATGCAGAATGAGGTGCAGGCTATCATAGACCCTACTGCACCTAGTATGGTCAAGCTGCTGGACAATAGCTAGCCTAGATTAATAGGGGGGCAGTACTTGATGGGTGGTGGGGGAGGGTTTTGGCCTATATAGTCTAGGTTCCCTTCTAATAAAAATCTGTGGGACATTGAGTCCATTAAAAAAAAAAAAAAAAAAAAAAAAAAAAAAAAAAGAGATTCATTATTACTTTACCTCTGCAGCAATACTACTGCTTCCTATCATCTGGTCATCATCAATGTTGGAGGGAATTTTCTTGGGTGGAACGAGGACAGTCTTGGGCTTCTATGTGGCTATAACAGAGAATGTTAGGAGTACAACTGGAAAATAGAACAAGATGAAGGGTTTATACCTTACACCGATATCTCTTGGCTCTAACCTTACCACTACTATGCTCATTCCTTGATATCTTTCCTGAGATCGCCTTTCCTGAAATCGATGATGCTGTGAAGTGAAGAATCTAGTGTAAATGATCAGATATGTTCTCTTAACTGGACATTCAAGAATATGGAGCTCTACATAACTATGGCTCCTAGCCCCTTTCTCCCATTGCTGAAAATGCACTACTGAATAGAAATTGATACTCTAACTATTCGAATGATGCTTGCTTACCTCTTATTTTGAATGTTCTGGCCGTTTTTACCACAGGGTCATTGCCAGCCTTGTTCTCCAGTTCTGTGCATAGAGAAGAGAATTAGGAGGAGCTGTGAATAAAAGACAGCAAGTTTCAGAGAGCTTTTCGACTACATTAAAGGCAAAGTCAACTCACAACAACTAGGAGAAACAGGCTACAATCATTTCCCAGAATACACCAAACACTCAGCCTATACCAATATAGTTGTTAGTATAAGTGATATGTACTTGGCATAGGTGATTGCTGGTTGGTGACGGTGGAAACAGTAAGTTTGAGTTGGTGCATATAGCATACATTATCATACAGGAGACTTGCAAAGAACAAGTTAGTTTCAAGGTAACTATTTATCTTTATCAGCCCTCTCACTATCTGAGAGTTTACATTTCTTTTGGCTCTTTATATCCATTTGAATCACTTGGCCTTTGTCTTTGTTCTTTGGTTGCTTTCTATTTAAGGTAGTAGGTCGGACCTTGTGAGTTTCAGGTATAGTGGTGGTGGTTTGGAGTATTTTGTAGTATTGGTTGGACAGCAGCATATATCAGACCAAATATAGTAGAAGCCTGACCAATTTGAACTTCAGTGAAACAATACAAATTGATAATGTTTGCTAATTTCATTATATGTATTTTATACTATGATACTTTTATTTAGTTATTAATATAGAGGTTTATAAATTTAAAATTTCTAAATAAATATTTTTAAATTAAATAATATATTCTATAAATCACTAATTAATATATTCTTTTAAAGATTAAATAGTTATATATTTATCTTAAAAGTATAATAATATATAATTACTACCTACTTTAAAATTTATATTTTTAATTATAATAATTTTAATTAATGAAATATATATAAAAGATATAAGGTATTTTTATATTTAAAATTTATTATTTTAATTATAAAAGTATAAAAATAAAATAAGAATAACATTAGATTATTATATATAATTATATAAAAATTATATTTATTAAGTAGTAATAAATATAATAAATTATTATATAGTAATAAATATAATTTATTATTTTTAAAAAAATATTAAATATTATATTAAAAATTAAAAAAAAAAAAAAAATTATATATTATAGTTAGGATTAAAGTTAGAATGTGAATTATATGATTTAAGTAATTAAATAACTTAGAAAAGAAATTTTAAAAATTCTTAAAATATATAACTAATTAAGAATAAACTTAATTAAAAATTAGTAAGATAATTAATTTAAAGAGCAAAAATATCAAATAGTTATTAAGAGAAAAAAAGGTTTTAAAAAAGGTTATAATTAGTAGATATTATTAAATAATAATACTATTAATAATAATAAAAATATAAAATATTATATTAGTAAATATAAATATAAAAACTGATTAAAATAAGAAAAATTAATAAATATACTAACTTAAAACTAAAATAAAAATAGAATTCCAAAATATATATTTTATAAATAATATTTTACTATAAGAATAATACTATTTTAATTTTAAAAAATTATACATATATATATATATATAGTTACTTAGACTTTATTATTTATTATTAACTAATCTATACCTATATACCAATTCCTTTAGAGGATCTGCCTCTCATCTTTTTATAATTAAAGACTACCAGACTATTAACTATCCTAACTCTTCTATTACTTTACTTATAAATCTCCTTTACTAAATAGTAATAATAACTACTCTGAGAGTCTGACTCTATCTATTAGCCAGATATAATATCTCTTATTAACTTCTCATATCTTACTAATTACTTCATTAAGCTTATTTACTTACTCTCCTTAAATATATCTCTAACTCTATAATATAACTAAATTTGACTACTAAAAAAAACAACTATAAAAATATTAGAAAAATAAAAAAAAAATTTAAAAATTTAAATTTTTTTTTAAAGACAAATTTGGCTATATTGTATTATTGAATAGGGATATATAGCTAATATCTAACTAACCTCACCTATACTCTCAAAACCCACTCAGTAGTAAGTTACTTATTATTAATATATTCTATCAGATTATCTCTTAAGTTATACCTATAATCTCTTTCTCTATTCTCTTATCTTTATACTTCTAGATAACTCTCTACTATTACTCAAAAATCTCTAAATACTATATATATATTCAGTAAATATTCAGACATCTATACAAAACTCTTCTTTTATTTTATATATATTATAATACTTATTATATAAAAAGGACTCTTTATTAATTATATAATATAATTGAAAGTTTAAAAAAATATTCCTTCTCAGTATATATCACTATATTATCCAGAACTTTAAGAGAAGTTATTACTATACCTTAGTACTCTAGGATCAGATAATAGTCCAGTTACTCTTCTTACCAATTCCAGCTATCTGTTAGCTAATAGGTTCTCTACTACTTCACTCTAGTACTAATGTTAAAGTCAATTAGAAGAGAGCTACTCAATAGTAGTCTATCTCACTACTATATTGCTAGACCTCAATATATCTTTTTTTAGTATTATATTAATATAGATTAATATAATAAATACTATTTACTATCCTCTATTAGAAGCTCTTATATTGTAAGTATCCACTACTATCTAGTTTAACTAATAATAGCAGATTATTTGAAGAGCCTCTAGGGAGAACTATATCTCTCAGATCTTTTGCATCAGTAATATCTACCCATCTCTCCTCAGCTCAATAGTCCTCTTTAACCACTAAGCTCTCAGATAATATATCTTTTTAGAAAAGTCCATCAGACTAAGACCTCCTCTATTTATTATATCACTAAAACCTCTCAACCTATTACTTTACTTCTCTACTCAGATAAAAGATTATATATTAGAGATTATCTGATTATAACAAAATTTTAATAAATATTGAGTTATTTTCTATTATATAAAAACGAGTAATATAACTTATAATAATAAATAATTATAATATAAATAATATCAAAAAAAAATTTAAATATTAGCTAGTATTATAGTAATAGATAAATAAGTTATAGATACTAGTAAATATAACTATAAAAAAAGAAAAATGGTATAATAATTCATATTTTATAATTATAAAAAATAATGTAAACAGGACTAATTAACTAACTAAAGATATTAATTTTTTCATAAATACATATAATTTAAAATAATAATAAATTGAACACTTTTTAATATCTAGATATATTAATATTACTAATATAAAAATTATTTATTATTTTAGTTTAAACTATAATATTAATTATCTTTAATAAAAAACTTAATTATAATTGAAAAAATAATAATTTATTATAAAGAGAGTAATTTTATTGAAAGTGTATAGATCATATATTTCTCTGTATTACTGATAAATAATATAAATCTGATGGAATGGCATAAGATCATATGCTGGCAAATTAGTTACTATCTTAACACTCTCACTCAATAAGATATATAAATAAAAAAAAAGAATACAACATATATCTTAAAAAAAAATATAAACTAAAATAAAAAGTAATCCAAAATATATGTAAAAAAACTAAAACTGCATATAACTCAAAGAACTAGAAATCCTATATTTAAGGAATTTTCACAGATTGAAAAGTATTTCAAAATATATGAAATATCTGAAAATACTAACAGAAATATGCTGTAACCCACTTATAGATAAGAGATGTAACCAATATAGAAGTTAGATACATAGATAGTATAAGAGACTTTTGATAGCCTGAAAATTATTCTGTAGTTAACTAAATACTAATATATAGCTTGTGAGACCTATTCCTTTAGTTCATTGCTCAAACTTTGGCTTTAGAAGAACTTTGGTCAATAAGTCTGCAATTATACACTCTGTAGAAATATATTCTAGATATATCATACCGTTTTCTATGTATTGTAACAGTGACCCCAGAATGATGACATCAGTATAGGAAACAGTCTTTTCTTACAAGCTACCAGATCAGAGCATAAGAAGATCATATAGCATATGAGATGAGCAATGATGACCAACTGTGAGTTATTGTGACCATAGTTGAGTATCTTGAGAAATATAAAAAAAGGATCAAGGAACTGCAGTAGCAGTAACCAATAAGACCCACTAATCCCAAAATAGCTCAAAGACTTACCACAAACAAAATGCCTACTGCTCACCAAACCTCAAGGTCAAGGAATCACCAAGGTATCTCAGTCAAAGAAAGAATGTTCCAAGACATCAGAAGAGCCATGAGGACTCACTCAAGAAGGACTCCTAGTGCCAACCTAGATACTGGTGACTCTTATCATTATATTCTCTATCATTGTGAAATGGAAAAAAGGATCACCATTGCTATCAAATGCCTCCAAATGTGGTAGGAGTATGAAATAGGAAACTTCCTCTGCCAGGAGTTCCTACAGACCAGTACTCAAGAGCTATAAGATACTACTCCCATAGATATATATGAGACAAGAATAGCTAAGAAGATCCATCAGATCTTCAGGCATGCACCATAGTCAATCTCTAACTTGGAGTATATTAGAGTCTCAGATTTCAGAGACCTATCATCCTGCTGTATCAATGTACTAGAAGCCAGGGTGGCTACAGAAGTCCAGTCCACTATCACTCTCAATAGTGATAAAGTAGAAGACTTCTGATATCCCATTCTCCAGGACAACTCAGATCAATTCCTGTAAGGATTGATCTCAGTATTCCAAGGTCCAAGCATCCAGGTTAGACCTCCCCAAGACCCCACATTTGTTCCCTATTTTGTGGAAGAGAACCTCATAGATTAGAGAGCTCCCAATTTCCCTGCCACTGAATATGATGACATCATCAGTGATGACATCATCCCACATGACATATGTGAGATGTACAATATGCACAAAGTATGTGAAACATGTGACCTATGCAATGATAATGACAAATTCACAGACCTCATCTCCTTTAAAGACATTCTGACCTCTGATGATGAAGCCCCTATGGTCTTAAACATTCTGCTCTAATTCTGAGGTGATGCAGAATTGTTCTAGCACTAGTATTTTGATATAATACTGAATAATGCCAGCACCAGCATTCTGATGTGATACTGAATTATACCAGCATCCTAAACCTGTACAACTATCAGTGCTGACCCTGGAACTTAGCAGTTTTTTCTGTCCTGGCATTTTATTTTAGTTATTGGAATTTATATTTAGCTTTATATCTTAGCAACCATTGAATTATATTTTATATAAATACTCCTCTTACATATTTCTCTAAAATAAAGTCAAGTCAGTTTTGGTTCACTTACATACAATTCCTTGCAAGCAATCTAAGAGATAACAAGACAGTTTTAAGATAAGAAGTTTAAGGACTATAAGATCTTGAGAAGTTACTCTAATAAGAACTTACTTATAACAAACTTGAGTTAGTCTAAGAGATATACCTTGAAGAGAAACTGGTATATTTGAAGGACTCAGTAACCACTATGTAACAGTATTTGCAAATAAAATAATATTATATATATATCAATATCTTTTATTTTATTGTAATATACTACATACTTGGTGAGTACAATTGTTAATTAGTTATCTTGATATAGTATAGTGCTTTTTTATATAAATCTGAGTTCTTTTAATAGTTTGCAAAGCTTACTTGATACTGTATAGTCTTTTATATAATTTGTATATTGGACTTTCATATAGTTTATATCCTTATAGTTGATAGACATATAATTTGATATCTATATTACTATTTAGGAACACTATCTTGATATCTATTTAATAAATTTTGAGATCATATACTATACTAATCACAAGGTTCTAAGTAAAGTAAGCTTGAATATTAGTAAAAATGTCACATTTAGTCTATATTATAATCTTGTAAATAATTCCTAGCAATGAAATGAGCTTTATATTACTCTATGCTTCTGTCACTCTTTTGTCTGATTCTATAGACTCACTTGGATCTGATTGTTTAATAAATGTAGATTAGCAGAGTATATAAAGTCACAAGTACTAATTTAAAATTACAATATTATAAATGATCACTGAGTATTATGCAAGATTGTATACACATTGTTGAACTTGAAAACAAAGCTCATAACCTTTATTATAAAGAGGGTGATTTTATTAAAATTATATAGGTTATGTATTTCTCTATATTACTGATGAATAACATAAATCTGATAGAATGGTATAAGGTCATATGCTAGTATATCAAGTTATAATTAAAAGATAAATTTAAATTTTCAAATTAAAGTTTTATAGAAGTTTTATATCTTAGATATTTAATAATATTTTTTCTAATTATTATAAAATATCAGTAATTTTTATAATCTATTATATTCTTATTATTAAAGATTTTAGAGTCTTATATTATATTTACTTAAAGTCTAACATATATTTATATCTAGAAAGAAATATAAGTATTAGAGTTTGAGATAATAATTAAGTAAGATTTAAGTTTAAAGTTAAATTTTAATTATAGAGAAGAAAAGTTATATTATTATAATATAAATATATATATAAATACTAAGATATATAACTAGAGTAATAATAAAATAAACAACTAAATAACAATTAACTAAAATATATAAATATATCTCTTAAATAATATATGAGAATCTCTTTATAATAGTGATTTTTTATTAAAAAATCTGATTTTTCAACTTTATATTTTCTGATAAAAATATAACTCAATTTATCTAAAAAAGTATAAAAAATCAATAGTTAAAATATTTTTATAATTTTCTAAATTATAAATTTTCTAAAATTTATAACCAAATTTAAATATATTTCTATCTAAGAGATAAAAATATAACTTATTTATTATAGAGAAGACAAAGTATATTATTGCAATTAATTATATAACTAATAAAATAAAAATAGTAAATAGATATATAGATTAAAGTTAGACTTTAAGTTATAATATATTTATTATATAAAAGATAATATATATTAGTATTAAACCATATAACTACTAAAGATAAAAAAAATCAAAAAAATGATTGTAAAGTAAATAACTAACTAAGAATTAGCTAAATAAAATTAATAATAACTACTCTAATTCAAGAACTATATAAATTATTTCATTATAGCTCTAAAGAAAATAAAGATATAAAAGTGAAAATAAAAGAAACTAAATTAAAATATATAAACTTCTGGAATCTACTGTAAGAAAACTAGAAAAAACTATATAATAACTAAATACTAATATCTAAGATAAAATAATAATTTAAAGTTATCTCAATAATAAGAAAACAAACTAGGATAAATAAGAGAATAAAATAAAATAAAAAATATATAATTACTCTATTATCTAAGTTCTTTATGATTATATTAAGATAATAGTCTACTATAAAATAATTATTAGAATTATATATATTATTAATAGTATAGTATACTGACTTATAAAGAGTATAAAGAGAATAGGTATAACATTTCTCTTACAATTTATCATCAGAGATCTTATTGAGTTACTTATAATAGAAATGATCTTTATTAGAACTGTTAGAATAGCAACTCAATATATTAATATATGATTAGTGCTTTTATCAGTTTTATATTATCTATCAGTAATATATGATATACATATTCTATATAAACTCAATAAAAATGCCCCTCTTTCCAATAAAGATTATGAGCCCCTCTAGTGTTAAGTGGCTATAGTATATATATCTCATAAATATATACTATATAATCATATATACTAAAAATATCAAGTAATAAATAACTTAGCAATATGGATATACCAATTGCAAGCATTCTAATAATGAGAG
>RBNI01000076.1:0-44623 GCA_003990745.1 Jimgerdemannia flammicorona | reverse complement strand
CTGTATATATTGTAACTCAACATTTGTAATGATTCAGCACATGCTGGAGTTTGCTATAGTATAAATTCTTTTTTTCTTTGGTTGGCTGAAGCAACTTGTTTTGGATGATTGAAGATTTTTTTTTTTTTAAAAAAAAAAAAAAAAAACAATTTTGTATCACCTCAGAATGCTGGTGCTGGCATTATTCAGTATAACAAAGAACTTAGAGCAAAAAGTTCAGGATCATGGGGGCTTCATCATCATCATCATCACTGAAGGAGATGAGATCCACAAATTCATCATTTTTGTATACTTCAATGTCATGTGGGATGATGTCATTGCTGATGACATCATCACATTCAGCAGGGAAATCGGGGGCTCTCCAATCTATGAGGTTCTCTTCCACAAAATAAGGAACAATTGTGGGATCTTGGGGAGGTCTAACCTGAATGCTTGGGCCTTGGAATACTGAGATCAATTCTTGCAGGAATTGATCTGGGTTGTCCTGGAGGATGGGGTGCCAGAAGTCTTCTACTTCATCACTGTTGAGGGTGATAGTGGACTGAGCTTCTATAGCCACCCTGGCTTCTAGTACATTGATATGGCAGAATGACAGATCTCTGAAATCTGAGACTCTAATATACTCTAAGTTGGAGATTGACCATGGTGCATGCCTAAAGATCTGATGGATCTTCTTAGCTATTCTTGCCTCATGTATATCCATAAGAGTGGTATCTCATAGCTCTTGAGGGCTGGCTTGTGAGAACTCCTGGCAGAGGAGGTTTTTTATTTCATACTCCTGCCACATTTGGAGGCATTCAGTAGCAATAGTGATTCTTGTTTCTATTTCATGGCAGTAGAGGATAAAGTGATAAGGGTCTGCAGTACCCAGGTTGACACTGGGAGTCCTTCTTATGCAGGTCCCCATGGCTCTTCTGATGTCTTGAAACATCCTTTCTTTAACTGAGGTGCCTTAGTAGTTCCTTGACCTTAAGATTTGGCAGGCAGCAGGCATTTTGCTTATAGTAAGTCTTTGAGCTATTTTGGGATTGGTAGGTCTTATTGGTTGCTGCTACTGCAGTTCCTTAATCCTTCTTCTATATTTCTCAAGATACTTGTACTGTGGTCACAATGACTCACAGTTGGTCATTATTGCTCATCTCATATGCTGTATGATCTTCTTGTACTCCGATCTGGTGGCTTGTAAGAAAAGGCTGTCTCCTGTGCTGATGTCATCATTCTGGTGTCACCATTACAATGCATAAGATAGTTCTGAACAGTGAGGTTCAGTATATAAATCTGGCATTATACATGGTAGCTTTTTATATCAAAGACCACATTTTTTTTATTTGAGACTAGCTACTAAAACTAGGAAAAATGTTGAGTTATTTGTAGTATTATCTATCATAATGACTAAAATCTGTACTTGAAATATTTGATTGGCAAATTTATGCAAAAATAAATAACCAATAAAATCTGTTTTATTTTAGGACCTCTCTCAAAATGTCAACCTGATGGCAAGTCCCCTTTTTTATCTTGGTTGTGATCTCAAGCTTCTGGATATAACTAATAAAAGTATCTGTGATGTTTTCTCCAGAATGAGAGTCAGCAAGTTTGATGAAGTCAAGGGTGAGAGATTTAAGCTACTAATCAAGGTCAATCTAATGACTAATAATACTCAGAAATGAAATTATATTGGAGGATATCCATGTGTCAATTGTAAATGAAATTTTGCCTGCCAAATTCTGCTTATTAAATATGAGATTAAATTGGTGAGCTCTTTATAAATATATATATAATTCAGCTTATAAAGATCATAGTACTGCCCTTATTTTACTTAAAGTATCTGACAGAGATTGTCATACTCCTTCCTATAGACCTCCAGGATATCTTTGCAAATAGTATTGGTACTTAGCAAATATAAATCATACTTAAGGAGACCAAAGATACTATATAATTAATTACTCTCGATAATTGTGAATGATTGGTCTATATATATAATCTAGCAAATAAGCTAATTTCAAAATTCTGCTAAAGAGTATGGCTAAATATTTTTGATTAAACAGAGTTATTAGTATAGAAATGGTCAGGCAATTAGATAAACATACCCACTACAGCTTGGATATCAATTTTATTTGTCTCTGTGTTCTTTTTGATTTTGTCAGAATACTTGTCTTTTATATATTAACATATGTTCAAAGTTGAACTACCAAGCATTTTGAACTTCTGGCTGTACAGTTTATAGAGGTGGATGAAACAGTATCATATATATATTAAACAAAGTATCAGTTATATCATAGGTGTATTTTTCTTTCTTTTTAATTTTTATTTACAATAGTTACAAATAATATCATCTCCTATCTTAGTATAATATTGTCAGATTTCAGAGTGAGGATTGTGTGGAAGGTGTGGAACTATTGAGGATATTTGACTTGAAGCATCATTAGTACTATAAACTATTGAAGACTAATCTGTTGATATGTATGTTTATATATTTATATATATATATGTATGTTTGTATATGTGTATTATGTATATGGATATATATATCTAGCATATAAGTCATGTGGAGGATTTGGATTGAAGGATTCAGATTAGAGGATTCAGATTAGAGGATTTGGTTGAAGGATTCAGATGAGAATTTGGATTGAAGAATTTAAATTAGAGGATTTGAATTGGAGAATTTGAATTAGATGATTCAAATTGAGTGATTTGGATTGAGTAATTCAGATTGAGTGATTCAGATTGAGTAGTTTGGATTGAGTAATTCAGATGGGATAATTCAGATAAGGTAATTTAGATGGGTGATTTGGATAGAGTGATTCAGATAGGATAATTCAGATTAATCTAAGTTAATTTAGATTGCTTCAGATTTAAGATTCAGATCAAACTGTCATATAACAAATCGAATCTAGATTTGATTTGAATTGACTCATTCAGAGTACTATTGATAACTAATGGCTTCATAAGACTAAGGCTATCATTGACCTCAATGTCCAGAAAATGTAGATCAACTATAGAGGAAGAAAGGTACAAGTCTCTATCAATGTCCACAAAGGAGTACTATCAGATATGGAGAAAGGAGATAAAGAGAACATAGAAGTCTTTATGTACTTAGTATATAAGAACAAGAGCAAGACAACTAAGCTCACAGATAAGTAGTACAACAAGATCATTGATGGCTATGCTCCTCAAGGAAGATGCCCTATAGTACTAAGATATACTGCTCTGAACACCTGAATGACTGCTGGTTCTGTATCAGCAAAGTCAGAAATACCTATCAAAAAAGGCATAAGTAAGAAATTATTGAAGCAAAAAAGAAAGCTGAAGAAGATGACCAGTCTCTAGAGCTTCAAGCTGATAGTGATGATGAAGAGAAATAAGAACCAGATATCACTCTCAAGGTTAAGAAGTTTTACCCTAAAGCTAAGATCTCAAAATACAAGACTGAAGAAGCCATAGAAATAGACCTTACCAGTATCCAAGATGCTATTCTTGAACCACAGACTACTACTATACTTAGTACTAGAATTGGAGTTAAGTTATCAAAGAACTATACTGAAATTATCAAGACTAAGAGCAGTCTGGCCAAGAGTGAAATCTCAGTTGAAGAAGGAGTCATTGATCCTGATTACACTGATGAGATCTTCCTTATAGTCAGGAATCACAACTCCACTACTCCATTTGAAGTCAAGAAGTATAACAGAATTGGCCAGATACTGATCCATGACATCAAGAAGCCTAAGATCACTAAAGCCATCAAACTCATCAAGACTAAGAGAGGAGAACAAGGCTTTGGATTTATTGGAAGAGGAGCCTATACTACTATCAAGATTACCAAACTCAAGCACAAGACAGATAAGGATCAGAATAAGCACAAATATACTATTGAAGAAAAGTTTCCCCTAGAAGAACAACTTCTCAAGATCCTGTATCAGAATAAAGAAGTACTTACTATAGACTTTAGAGACATCCACAATCAAGAACCCAAGTATATACTATTATGAAGTTGATACTAGTGATACCAAGCCTATCTATCAGAAAGCCAGATCTATACCACCTACTAATAGAGAATGGCTGTGAGCAGAACTCAAGGAAATAGAAGAAGTTGATATCATCAAGCAAGCTATTAGTCTCTGGGCTTCACTCATTATCCTCACTCCAAAGAAAGAAAGTAAGCCTAAAGAGTTTGCCCCAAGACTCTATATTAATTACAGAAAGCTCAATACAATTACCAAAAAGGATAGGCAGCCCTTGTCAAATATTCAAGAAATCCTTACTACTTTTGGAAGCAAAGCCAAATACTATACTACCTTAGATCTGTTCTCAGGCTTCCATCAGATTGATCTCACTTAAGATGCTAGTGAGAAATTAGCCTTTATTACACCTAATGCCACCTATATCTACCTGTGAATACCATTTGGAATGTGTAATGCCTCAGTAAGTTTTCAGTGAATAATGAACAGAGTCTTCAACAATGAGATTGGAAAATAGCTCTTTATCTATATTGATGATATGATCATCTTCAGCAACACTGTACAGAAATATATTAACTATATACAGCTAGTCCTTAAGAAGCTCAAGGAGTATGGTCTCTACATTAAGTCTAAGAAGTGTAAGTTTATAGCTCAAGAAATTTCCTACCTAGGATACATCATTAACCAGATTGGAATTCATACAAATCCTATGAAGATTGAGGCTATCACAGCCTACCCAAGATCCAGAACAACTACAGAAGTCTATGTCTTCCTTAGACTGGCCTCTTACTACAGAAGATTCATCAAAGGATACTCTAACATTATAGTACCTATCTATGAGCTACTGAAGAAGGAGACTATATTCAAATGGACCAAGGAATATCAAGAAACCTTCAATGAACTCAAGGCCAGGTTGACCTAAGCACCCATTCTCAGAAGATCAGATTGGAACCTAGAGTTCATCCTGCAGACAGATGTGAGTACTATAGAACTTAGAGCAGTACTAGCTCAGAAGAAAGATGGATATGAATGTGTCATCTCCTATGCAAGCCAAGATACCTGTAGAGTAGAACAGAACTATAAGTTATGCAAGCTTGAATGCTTAGCAGTAGTCTAGATAGTAGACAAGTTCCACTACTATCTAGCCAGAAAATACTTTACTATTCAAACAGACCACTCTGCTCTTATCTAGCTATTCAATACTCTGAACCCCAAAGAAATATATGCCAGATAGATCTACAGACTACAAGAATATAACTATACTATAAAATACTACTCAGAAAGAACTAATACCAATGCTGATATACTTTCAAGGATACCCCAAAATATTCCCATCAAGACTATTCAATATGAATAAGGTATTATACTATAGATTAATCAGCTATCTTGGGCAGCAGAAGATGCCCAACCATCTCAAACTCTAGACTATCACTATTATCAACTAGACTTAGAAATAATTCAAACTAGACAATACCATACTCAGAAAAGGAGGAAAGCCCATAATACCTAAATATAAGAAGTATCAAGTAATGAAGGAAGTATATGAATAAGGACACCTAAGAGGAATCAATATATATGACAAGGTAAGAAGAACTATATAGTGGTCTAAGATGGAAGAAGACCTGCACTAATTTGTCAAAGAGTGTGATAAGTACTAAAAACAGAAATAAGATTAGCAAGACCAGGTACTTGGGTCATCAAGAATCAAATCTATCTCCTCTACTACATTACAATAGATATCATTGGATCACTACCAGTAACTCTATTAGAAAACTGCTATATCATAGTTATTGTAGATCTCTTTATCAAATAGATAGAAGTAGGAGCATTGTAAGAAGCCAATGCTCTCTCTATTGCTAACTTCCTGTACCAAGAAATCATCTGTCACTACAAGACACTAGGGCAAATCACTACAGACTATGATACAGAATTTGTCAATAGATTCCATAAGATAATATATCAGAAATATAAGATTCAATATATTAAGACTACTACATATTACTCTCAAGGAAATGAACAGACATAAAGAGCCAATAAGACTCTTAAGAACATTCTGGCTAAGATCTCAGAAATATATGAGAATTGGGATAACTATCTCTCAACTGTCCTCTCTATCTTATGAGATATACAGTCACAGAGCACACACTTTACCCTAAGAGAACTGCTCTTTGGAGAAGAAGATTCTAATAGAATCTTAGCCACAAATCTAGATCTAACTTAGTGATAGATTGACTCAGAAATCTAGAGACTAAACCAAATCAGAAAGAAGGCAGAAGATTATATCATCAAGTTACAAGCACTGATAAGAAGAATATAGAAAAGAATCACAAGACCCTAGAACTCATTCAAATTGGAGAAAAGATTCTACTATATCAAAATATAGTAGAAGTCTCATGGTTACAAAAACTGAAGTCTAAATAGGAAGGACTCTTTTATGTATATACAAGATATCAAAAGAACTACCTTCTGGCTTAGAAAACTCTCAGAGACCATACTACCTACTACAGTATACAGGAATAAACTCAAGAAGTACTATGAACTCATACAAGAGAAGTAAAACATAATGACCACTATAAGGTTCTAGTCCACAAATCATAACAGCATGTTCCATAACTAGCAGACAATCTGTCTGAACTATTCTCTAAGGGATATGATACCAGAAACTTCTCATCTATGAGACTTTTGAAGCCAGAGGAGTTCAAACTGTCAACTGATTGATCAAGATCAGAATCAGGCTCTTGCTCTATATAAAAAGAGCAACTCTTCACCATTACACCAAAATATATAAGGAAGACTTCAGCCCATGAACACCACTTTTTGATCTCCTATTAGAGGTTATAGAATTAGCTAATTTTTCAGACTAGACCAATGAATAAGAATATATAAGAGAAGATTCTTATTTAGGAAGAAGATGTAATAATAACCTCAGAATAGTGACATCATCACAGAAGACAGCCTTTTCTTACAAGCTACTAGATTGAAGTATAAGAAGATTATATGGTATAACTCATCCAGACTACAAGATGAGCAATAATGACTAACCATGAGCATTATGACTACAAGATAGACATCTCAAGGAATATAAAAGAAGGACTAAGGAACCACAGCAGTAATAACTCAAATAAGACTCACAAAATTCCAAAATAGTCTAAAGACTTACTATATATAAAATGCCTACTACTTGCCAAACCTCAAGGTTCAGGAACTACTAAGGATTCTCAGTTTAAAAAAGAATATTCCAAAATATCAGAAGAGTTATGAAGACCCACACCAGAAGAACTCCTAGCCTTAATCTGGGTACTGGTGACCCTTATCACTTTATCCTCTACTACTGTAAAATGGAAGCAAGGATCACTATTACTACTGAGTATCTCTGAATATAGCAGAAATATGAAATAGAAAACCTCCTTTACTGGGAATTCTCTCAGACTAGTCCCCAAGAGATATAAGATATCACTCTCATAGATATATATAAAATAAGGATAGCCAAGAAGATTTATTGGATCTTTAGACATATATTATAGTCAATCTCTAACTTAGAGTATACCAGAGTCTCAGACTTCAAGAAATTATCAGCCTACTGCACAAATGCACTAGAGGCCATAGTGGCTACAGAAGCCCAATCCACTATTACTCTCAATAGTGATGAGGTAGAAGAGTTCTGAAATCTCATTCTCAAGGACAATCCTGATCAATTCCTGCAAGGATTGATCTCAGTATTCCAAGGCCCCAGTATCTAGGTTAGATCTCTCCAAGATCTCACATTTGTCTCTTATTTTGTAAAAGAGAATATCATAGACTGGAGAGCCCTGGATCTCCTTGCTCTTCTCTCTGCTACCAAATGTAATGATGTTATTAGTGATAATATCATCCCACTAATTGGTGACATGTGTAAAGTATATAAAATGCATAATATATACAAAACAGACAAAATATTTGCCAATCTCATTTTCTTTGAAGACATCCTAATCTCTAGCAGTAATGAAGATAAAGCCCTCAGAGTCTTGAACATTCTGCTCTGAGTTTTTTGTATAACTGTTTATCTGAACATCTAAATCTTCTGGTATCTTTTTTTTATATAACTGAAATCTATCAGTATCCTAAACTTGTACAATCATTTGTATAGATACTCAAATTTGTACTTACAATGAAAGTTTTCTGTATTCTAGTGTAAGAGGGTTGCTTTTTAGGGTAACCATTACATAGTTCTGGAAGGGTTTTCTGGAAGTTCTGGATATTCTGGAAGACTGTTTTCTTAGGGTCAAGATCAATTTCATATGGAGTATGTCCTCTATGCTTATTGATTTCAAGATCGGGTTGACATCTCAACCAAAGTCCCCTTTCAGACTAGTTCTGGATGTTCAGGATTTTCCGTATTTCAAGAAGTTCAAGAAACTAAGACCAGCTTAGTTGAATTGACATATCACTGCAGACAATACCCAATTAGGAAATTTCGTGATGGGGTTAGGAGTAGGACCTAACGGGGAGCGGATTTACTTAAGAGTGGTTTGTGGGTTATTAAATAGGTTTATTCGCTATTCATGATATTGCTATACTAGGAGTAGTTATATAAAGAGATATTATAGGGAAGTATTCAGGAATGTTCTTATATATTTGAGTTTGTTCAAGTCCAAGATTCTGAGGTCTGGAGGAGGGGGTATTTATACTAGTGAGGGGCTATCTGGACTATGCTAGATATGGATGTAGCACTAAGTGCCTTGCTGAGTCAGAATGCAGTCACGTAGTACAAGTGTGATCTGACATATCAAGAGATCGTCTGACTGCTGAGTTAGTTCATAGTCATGTCATACAAGACTAATCTAACTATACTATGACTGCTAAGCTATTTATAGGTTTAGGCACTGTCTGGATAGTCTTTGATGACATCACTATTGATGACATCATCACTGGCAAAGTCTGAGCAGTTTTCTGACTTCTGACATCATCAGTTTCAAGGTGTTATCACTTCTATCTCTTGTAAGATTAAGGCTGTCCTTGGTGGCAGCAGTTGTACAAGGATAACAGGTCTTGGTTCTCTTTTTTTTTTGGTCTACTGGCGCATTTGCGAGGACTGACCATTCTTGTCTAGGGTGAAGGCTCCTAATGTTACAGCTGGGGGTTCAAACCTCTCGGAAATGATATTTTCTGTAATCCAAAGTAATTTCTAGTAGTAATATCTGTTACATAGATGGCTTGAGATTGGTTTCAACGATGTTGGCTTTCTTGAGTTCAGATGAAGTGTCCATCACTCTCCAATGAAGGTGATACAGATAGAGCGAACAGAGTTGTTCAAATGTGTTTTGCTTCTACTAAGTAATGAGATCTTATATAGTTGCAATGTATCTTGATCTTGAGTTGATAAGTGTAGTTTGTGAACCTTTTGGTAGATGAGATAGGGTTCTTCTTGTCTCAATTTGAGTTTGGTACTTTCAGTTTTCTTTTGTAATAGTACAGTATACCAAACTAGTTATAGCAGTTCAGAGTCAGTCTTATGGTTGTAGTACTTCTTCTAGTATTCTTGTATCTTGGCGGTGGGTTCTCGTGCTTGCTGGCATATTTCATGTAACCAGATGATCTCTTGTTTTGTAGTCTCGCATATGGTTTCCAAATTAGTTCTGAGGATGCTATGCAATTTTGGTGGCTTGGAGGTTGTGGGCTTACAACTCTCCCCTTCTTAGCTTTCGACGTCCTCGTCGGGGCCTTCTAATTTATTCTGGTGTTATTGTACCATTTGGATGGTTCTTGTGGCTATGTTTGTTGAAAATTTGTTTAATTTTGTATTCTTCTTGGTCATTAATAATGACAGGTACAGGTGGTTCTGTGGTTTGGTTCAGAAATGTGTCTCGGACTTTCTGGAGTAGTGGTCTAACATGGCTGTTAACTTTGGAAAAGTCGTCTTCAGAGTTCCCGGGTTCTCCTTTAGATGAATGGATGGAGATAGCAAAGAGAGAGCATCTCTTGGCTAATTTCTTAAGTTGTAGCTTATTGATGTGGGTGATCTTTGGTTCAGGGTCACTAGAGTTGAGTGGGTCCTTTTTGCCTTGCAGTTTGAAGTTGTGGCGTCCTTTCTTAATGGTCAGAGAATGGTTTACCCAATCAATCATGGGGTTCTCTTGTTTTAACCATAGAGTTCCAAGGATGATTTCGTTGTCAGAGAGTGGTACGATCTGGAGGGTAACATGTACTCGATAGTCACCAATTTGGAAGGATAGATTGCAGACTTCCTTGCTAATGATATGTGAGGTTCTATCAGCTGTAGCAACTGCTTGAGTTTGTTGTACTGGAGAGGTGAAGACCTTGAGTCTGTTGGCTGTTTCTTCATTGATGAAGTTGCCTGAGGCACCACTGTCTATCATGATCTTGACAGGTGCTCAGTTGATAAAAGCTTTAAGTGTAAGCAGTTTGTCTGATCCAATGGTGGTGATTTCGGTTGTAGGGGCTTTCCTTCTGTTGATTCTTCTTTGAGCCAGTTTGTTGACACAAGAGAAGTAATCATCAATCATGCGGAAAGAGTACATTCTAATGCCATGGGGGCATCGGCCACTTGGTACATATCCATCTTTGATTTTCTTGTAGAATTATTCTTCTTTGTTCACAGTAGGTTGGACTGGGGCCTTGATTGATGAACCAAATCCTTTGGATCCTCAGATGGTGGATAGTAGTTCAGGGACTTCCTTGACTATCAGGTTTGACTCGATTTTTTCGAATAGGATCTGGGCAATACAGAATCCAATGGGAATCTTGAAGGGTGTCCAACTGTGGTTTCGGATGAGGACAATAATTTCGCCTGTATAATCTTTGTCAATGACTCCTCCTTCTACTGAGAGTCCTTTCAATGCTAGGCTGCTGCAACAGCATATTCTTCCAACATGTCCTTCAGGAATTTGGATACTGATTCCTGTATAGACTTGCTTGACTTCTCAGTTAGAGACTGTAGCTTCTTCGGCTGCATACAGGTTATATCCAGCTGCTTTTTGACTTCCTTTGGTTGGGGCCTTAGCAGTTTGTCTTAACTTGACAAAGTCTAGTGTTCTGGTGGTCAGATTGTTGAGGTGGTGCAGAGTGATAACAGTTGCTCATATTGCTGTTTGGGGTTTTTGGTTAGGGCAGGTACTGGCCATGTGTCCTGTCTTTCAGTAATAGAAGCATGCTCCACTTCTTCTAAGTTCATTCCTTTCACCTTCAGTGAGTTTCTTGAAGGTACTCAGCTGGGTGGGTTCATGATTTCTGAGTGTCCACGAAGTGGATGATGAGGGAGCTCAGGATGCTTCATGCTTGGGTTCTTCTTTCTTGGTCCAAGTCTTTTCCTTGTTGTTGAATTGTCTTTGGGGCAGAATGGGTCCAGCTGTTAGGATCCACTTAACTATAGTCTTGATTCTTGCCAGACACCATTGTTGGTGGTCACAACCAATTGGGTGTCCTTGTTCTCGGATTTTTCTAATAAGCCATTCAGGCAGGGCATCAAATAAATGATCTACTCTGGTACCATTTCATGCTTCATCATTGGCAATATATCCTAGGCCAACAGTGTTCAGGAGTGACTCGAGTTTTATACAGAAGGTTTCAAATTCCTCCTTGTCATGTACATCGAATTTGAGGTTACAGAGTTTTACTTGGGATTCAGTGATCATGGTTTTACTGTAATATTGAGCAATCATGAGTTATTTAAGTCCAGGGGCTGCAGGATGGGCTCCATATCCTGGGGCATTATTTGCTGCATTCTGAGCAACTACTGTAGATCAGGTGTCCCATGTGAGGGGTTTTTCGGGAAGGGTTCACCACCATTCTTCAGCAGGTCCTCGGAAGAATGTAACAACTCAGCGGATATAGGCTGTAGTGGTAGCAAAGAGTTGTTCCAGAGTGTGGTCTTGATTGTTTGTCAGAACGCAGTCAGCAACTCGCTCATTAGTTCATTGATTGGCTTCGAAGTTGGTGTCAACTACACTAATGAAGCTTTGGACTTCTTGTGCAGTACCATTGAAGGTAAGTAGACTCAGATTTTTTGTAGGTTGGATCTATTCGGCTAAGGCAGTAATGGTTGCTGCTATTATGGCTACCTGGGCTGTAAGGTCTAGAATCTGTTGGTTTGCTATGTTGTTTACTGGAGGTGGTTGGACTGCTGGTAGTGGTGTTACTGGTACTACTTGAGGTACTGGTGTAGAGTGTGATGGGGTTCTTTGGGTCTGTGTAAGTTACTGGAGTAATAGTTGTAGGTCTGGAGTAAGGGCTTGATAGATAGCTGTCTGTTGCTGTGTGGGTGTATTCTGTCCTGATGGAGGTACATCTCCTTTGGTGGTATATCCAGGATCGAATTCACTGAGATACTCCTCCTCCTCTTCGGTTTGGTCCTCGTGTACTTGGGTTTGCTTGATATCAAAGTAGACAGAATTAGTTATATATCTGATTTCAGATAGACTTAATTCAAAGTCAAGTTCTGGTTTGGTATTGGTTTCGGATTCAGGTAGGGCTGTAGCAGGGCCTACTTCAGGTTCAGGGTTAGATAGTTGATGAAGGATTTCTCTTACTTCTTCCTTAAGAATATAGCAGGCCTTGCTGTTCTGGAATCGGTAGTATAATGCAATCCTGGTCCTGGTATGGTGAAAGTTGGTAGAGTTGAGCCACTTGGCTACAGAGGCTTGGCCTTTGTGAGGAACTAAGGCTAGAAAGACTACTGCTAGTTGTCCTAGGTCGCTTGGATTTGTAGAGCTAATAAAACTCTTGTTGAGAAGAGTAAAGAAGGCTTCTATAAGACCTTCTTCATCTTGACTTGCTGGGTGTAGTGCAAGGAGTTTGGTGAATAGGTGTTTGCCTATTTGCTGATTTAATTGAAGTACTTCTTTCTTTGAATGAAGTTTGTCCCACTTGTTGTAGGTGTGGAGGTCAAATTGTCCTTATATATCAGGTTCAATTCTCTCCAGATTGTCAGATGGTTCAGGATAAATTCCAGTTCAGAGGTTGGGCTTTATACCAACTTGTAGGAATTTGCAGAAGGGTTTGTAGTGGGGTGAGGAAGTGTCTTGAAGCAGAATTAGATTTTAAACTACTGCTACCAAGTTGTAAGAGGGTTGCTTTTTAGAGTAACTGTTACGTAGTTCTGGAAGAGTTTTCTGGAAGTTCTAGATATTCTGGAAGACTGTTTTCTTAGGGTCAAGATCAATTTCATATGGAGTACATCCTCTATGCTTATTGATTTCAAGATCAGGTTGACATCTCAACCAAAGTCCCCTTTTGGACTAGTTCTGGATGTTCAGAATTTTCCATATTTCAGGAAGTTTAAGAAACTAAGACCAGCTTAGTTGAATTGGCATATCGCTGCAGACAATACCCAATTAGGAAATTTCGTGACGGGGTTAGAAGTAGGACCTAATGGAGAGCAGATTTACTTAAGAGTGGTTTGTGAGTTATTAAATAGGTTTATTCACTATTCATGATATTGCTATACTAGGAGTAGTTGTGTAAAGGGATATTGTGGAGAAGTATTCAGGAATATTCTTGTGTATTCGAGTCTGTTCAAGTCCGAGATTCTGAGGTCTGGGGGAGGGGGTATTTATACTAGTGAGGGGCTATCTGGACTATGCTAGATATGGATGTAGCACTAAGTGCCTTGCTGAGTCAGAATGCAGTCACATAGTATAAGTGTGATCTGATATGTCAAGAGATCATCTGACTGCTGAGTCAGTTTATAGTCACATCATACAAGACTAATCTAACTATACTATGACTGCTAAGCTATTTATAGGTTTAGGCACTATCTGGATAGTCTTTGATGACATCACTATTGATGATATCATCACTGGCAAAGTCTGAGCAGTTTTCTGACTTCTGATATCATTAGTTTCAAGATGTCATCACTTCTATCTCTTGTAAGATTAAGGCTGTCCTTGGTGGTGGTGGTTGTACAAGAATAACAGGTCTTGGTTCTCTTTTTTTTTTAGTCTGCTGGCACATTTGCGAGGACTGGCCATTCTTGTCTAGGGCGAGGGCTCCTAATGTCGCAGCTGGGGGTTCAAACCTCTTGGAAATGATATTTTCTGTAATCTGAGGCAATTTCTAGTAGTAATATCTATCATGTGGATGGCTTGAGATTGGTTTCGATGATATTGGCTTTCTTGAGTTCAGATGAAGTGTCCGTCACTCTCCAACAGAGGTGATACAGATAGAGCAAATGGAGTTATTCAAATGCATTTTGCTTCTACTAAGTAATGAGGTCTTATATAGTCACAGTGTATCTTGGTCTTGAGTTGATAAGTGTAGTTCGTGAACCTTTGGGTAGATGAGATAGGGTTCTTCTTGTCTCAATTTGAGTTTGGTACTTTCAGTTTTCTTTTGTAATAGTACAGTATACCAAACTAGTTATAGCAGTTCAGAGTCAGTCTTATGGTTATAGTACTTCTTCTAGTATTCTTGTATCTTGGCAGTGGGTTCTCATGCTTGCTGGCATATTTTGTGTAATCAGATGATCTCTTGTTTTGTAGTCTCACATGTGGTTTCCAAATTAGTTCTAAGGATGCCATGTGATTTTGGTGGCTTGGAGGTTGTGTGCTTATATCTAGTATCTTATTTATTTAGTTATTGGAATTTATATTTAGCTTTATATCTTAACAACTATTAAATTATATTTTGAATAAATATCTCTCTCATTTTCTTTGAAATAAAGTCAGTTCTCTTAGTTCCCTCAGTTCAATTATACTCAATTCTATGCAAGCAATCTAAGAGATAACAAGACAGTTTAAAGATAAGAAGTTTGAGAACTATAAGATCTTGGAAAGGTACTCCAATAAGAACTTACTTATAACAAACTTGTAGTTAGTCTAAGAGATATACCTTGAAGAGAATCTGATATATTTGAAGAACTCAGTGCCCACTATAACAGTATATACATATAAATAAATATACTTCAAACTTGCTGTATTGTATATAAATTTAATTACTTGAGTGCTATTTAAAATCTATTGATAAAATGTATGAAAAGGACTTAAAAAATTACTGTTTATTCCTCATACTGGTTTGGTCTTTAATAGGGCTGCCAAACTGGAACTTTGATTATAGCAGTATAGATTTTAATTTTCAGTATTAAAACAGATTATCACAATTTAGCTTGAAGTTCAATATTATAGAGAAATGATTATTTATAAAGGATTTGAGTATAAAAGGACCCTCAGTTGATGAACCTAAGAACTATAATAAGAACTCCTTTACTACTATATAAATATCAAACTCAATAGAATCTCAATTCATCTTCAAGAACCTTTTTCCTGAGCTTGAATACAACTAGCAGTCTCTAGATAGACTTGCTTGATCAATCTTATACTGACACTAACTATAATAATCAACAATATATCATTCTAGTATTTGGAAATCTCTTATTACTTTTATATCTTAGTTGGTATAAACTAGACAAACAACCATATATTATTTTTATTACTCTCTGCTAGTTAATAAAATCTGAAGGATCTGATTTCAAGTATTATAATATATTTAAGTAAATTTGAGCCCAATATTCTTAGGACAATAGATTGTTCTATTACAAGTATAATGAATCCAGTAACAGAACACTATAGGGATTTTTGGAAATTAAACAATCAAATAATTAATCTACTTTGATAAGACTATTACTATTTATATAAAAATAACTATATGAACTTAATTTATATTAAGTCTACCATAGAACTGAAAAATTATAGTACTATAAGTATTTTGAAATAAAAATAAGATGAGAATATTTGGATAAAGAAGGAATTACCAATAAAATTTACTAATAATGATATATCAATTCTAATATAAGTATAAATACTACTTACTAAGAAGATATTTCTGAATAAAGTCAGCAGGAATTAAATTCTAAGAAGTAAAAATTACTAGAAACTTCCCAAGAACTAAGGAAAAAATGAAAATATTAAAAGAGTAAAAGATTGTATATAGTATAATAGTGATCTCAGAATAGTGATATAATTATAGAAGACAGCCTTTCCTTACAAGCTACCAGATTAGAGTGCAAGAAGATCATATGGCATAACTCACTCAGGCTATAAGATGAGTAATGATGACTAATATAAGTTATTATAACTATAAGATAGAAATCTCAAGGAATATAAAAGAAGGACTAAGGAACTATAGTAGCAGCAACTCAAACAAGACTTATAAAACTCCAAAATAGCTTAAAGACTCACTATAAATAAAATGCCTGCTACCTGCCAAACCTCAAGGTCCAGGAACTACTAAGAATTCTCAGTCTAAAAAAGAATATTCCAAGATATCAGAAGAGCCATGAGGATCTATATAAGAAGGACTCCTAGCCTCAACCTGAGTACTGGTGACCCTTATTACTTTATTCTCTACTACTGTAAAATGGAAACAAGGATCACTATTACTACTGAATACCTCTAGATGTGGTAGAAGTATGAAATAGAAAACCTTCTTTGCTAGGAATTTCCTCAGGCCAGTTCCCAAGAGATATAATATACCACCCCCATAGATGTATATGAAATAAGAATAGCTAAGAAGATTCATCAGATCTTCAAGCATATACCATGATCAATCTCTAACTTAGAGTATACCAGAGTCTCAGACTTTAAGAAATTATCAGCCTATTATACAAAAATACTGGAAGCCATGGTAGTTACAGAAACCCAATCTACTATCACTCTCAATAATGATAAGGTAGAAGAGTTCTGGCATTTCATTCTCTAGGACAATACAGACCAATTTCTACAAGGATTGATCTCAGTATTCTAAGGCCCCAGCATCCAGATTAGACCTCCCCAAGACCCCACATTTATTTCTTATTTTGTAGAAGAGAATGTCATAGATTGGAGAGCCCCTGATCTTCTTACTCTCCCTGCTACTGCTGAACATAAGACATCATCAGCAATGATGTCATTCTGCTAATTTGCAATATGTGCAATATGTATAAAGTATATGAAATATATGATATATGTGAAATAGATGAAATATTTGCCAACCTCATTTCCTTCAAAGATATTCTGATCTCCAGTAGCAATGAAAATGAAGCCCCCAGGGTCCTGAACATTCTGCTCTGAGTTCTTTATATAACTGTTATTTTTCTGACATTCTGATCTTATATAACTCAGAAATTCTTCTAGCATCCTTTTCTGGTACAACTGAAATCTACCAGTATTTTGAACTTGTACAACTATTTATACAGATACTCAAATTTGTATTTATAACTAAAGTTTTCTGTATTCTAGGATTTTATTTAGTTATTAGAATTTATATTTAGCTTTATATCTTAACAACTATTTGATTATATTTTGTATAAATATCTCTCTTATTTTCTTTGAAATAAAGTCAGTTCTCTTAGTTCACTTATACACAATTCTATGTAAGCAATTTAAGAGATAATAAGACAGTTTAAAGATAAGAAGTTTGAAGACTATAAGACCTTAAGAAGGTACTCCAATAAGAACTTGCTTATAACAAACTTGTAGTTAGTCTAAGAGATATACTTTGAAGAGAATCTGATATATTTGAAAGACTCAGCATCTACTATATGATAACTTGGTGTCCATTGGTTGGTGATTCAAGATAAATCTCTCACTTTTAAGCTGAAAAAACAAATAACCACTACAATAACTACTCTGACTATGTACAAGAGTTACTCTCTGCAAGAATTTGAGACAAAATGGAAATGTATTCCCCCACATTCTATGGATTTACTACTGAAGAGTCAATTCTGACTTTTATTGAAGACTTTGAACAATTTGCCACCATATGAGCTCTCACCATAGATGCACAATTGACCCTTCTACCAGTCAGCCTCAGAGGACCTGTCAGAGATAAGTTCAATATAATCACTATTACTAATACTGGTGCAGTCAAACTTGCCAATATAAAGAACTTTCTCAGAACTATATATTATACTGAGGAGATCAAGCAAGCTCTCAAAGATTAACTCAACACTATCTGTCAGGGACTCAGTGAAGATTCCAACTCATTCTATATCCAAATTTATCATCAGATTGTCTTAGGTAGCTATGATAATACCCTCAAGAAACAGATAGCTGATTCAATCTTTCTAAAAGGAGTCTACTATGAAATTGCTCTAGAAATCTAGTCTACCCCAGCTGCTCTGACCCTTGATCAGAAAGTGATCTTTGTATAAAGATATTAGACCACTAGATACCCTGCTGAACACTTAATGGAAAGAATAACTAACTTAAGATGAAGCCATCAAAACCAATCAGCATCATACCCACTATAGTTATCAACAGACAACTATCCCCACCTATCCCCAAGATGATCAGAGCTGACCCAGTGGAGGAACTCACCCAGCAGTTTGCCAAGATGACTACATACCTTAGTGATATTGTTAGAGAAGTACAAAGTACCAACAGGAGATCAATACAGAAGTTTATAGCTACTATAGAGGAGCACACCATTACATGCTTCAAATATAGAGAAGAAGGCCACTATACAAAGAATTGCATAACTGAAACAAGGTATAGAGCTCAACCAAGTGATGTTACTAGAATCAGAGAATAAATCAATATGGTAGTCATTGAGGAGATTGGTGATACTGATGATGAAGAATACTATAAGAAGTCTGAATTCTACTCTATACCAGAATCTGGTCTAAGCTCTATGATAAAAATAACAATAGTAAGCCAGTTAGAAGATCAAAAAAGACCTCAACCATCACTATTCAAAGTAAGATCCAATCTAAGGAGATTGATTAAGATATAGAGTTAGATGAAGCCATCTGCCAAATAATTGAAGACACTACTCCAGTCTTAGGAGAAAGTGAAAGCAAGAAAGAATAGAAGCTACATAAGACCAAAATCCACTAGTATAATATCTACAAGGATCTCAAGAAATAGAAGATCAATGCTACTTTTGGACAACTAGCAGAAGTCTCTATCTTTAGACAGTAGTTGAGAGTAAGACTTGCAACTACTGTCAAGAACCAAGAGTATAAGATTGTAAAAGCTCACAATGTACAAAAAGATAAATAAGAAGACTCAGACAAAGAATCTGAAGATCAGCACAAGATCTTAGCTTATACTAATGTCAGATTGAAGATTATATCTTTGATGTTATCATTGATACCAGTACTAGAGAATGCTTCATGAAAAAGAAGGCAATTGACTGCCTAGGCTGAGACATTAAAGAATTCACCAAAATGGTCTATGTTATAGTAGATGATATATGAGCTACCCTCCTAGGCAAGATCTGAGAAGTCTCTATCAAGATTGAAAGAGCTATAATCTCAGTAGATGTAATTGTTACAAGTATCACTAACTATGATATTATCATTGATAACTAATAACTTCACAAGGCCAAGACTATAATTAATCTCAATACTCAGAAAATGCAGATGAACTATAGAGGAAGAAAGGTACAAGTCTCTATCAATATCTACAAAGAAATACTACTAGACATAGAGGAAGAAGATGAAGAGGACACAGAAGTCTTCATGCACTTAGTGTCCAAGAATAAGAGTAAGACAACCAAGCTCACAGATGAGCAGTGGTACAATAAGATCATCAATAACTATACCTCTCAAGAAAGATGTCCCCATGGTACCAAGATGTACTATTCTGAACACCTGAATGACTACTGGTCCTGCATCAGTGAAGTCAGAAAAATCTATCAACAAAGGTATGAGCAAGAAGCTGCTGAAGCAAAAAGGAAAGCTAAAGAAGATGACCAGCCTCCAGAGCTTTAAGCTGATAGTGATGATGAGGAGGAACAAGAATTAGATATCACTCTTGAGATCAAGAAGTTTTACCCTGAAGCTAATATCCCTGAATACAAGACTGAAGAAACCATAGGAATAGATCTTACTAGCATCTAAGATGCTATCCTCAAACTACAGAATACTACTCTACTTGGTACTGGAATTGGAGTCAAGTTGCTAGAGAACTATATTAAAATTATCAAGACCAGGAACAGTCTGACCAAGAGCAAAATCTCAGTTAAAGGAGGAGTCATTGACCTTGATTATACTGGTGAGATCTTTCTTATAGTTAGGAATCACAACTCCACCACCCCATTCAAAGTCAAGAAGTATAACAGAATTGGCCAGATGCTGATTTATAAAGTCAAGAAGTCTAAGATCACTGAAGCCATCAAACTTATCAAGACTAAGAGAGGAGAACAAGACTTTGGATCTACTAGAAGAGAAGCCTATGCTACTATCAAGATTATCAAACTCAAGCATAAGACAGACAAGTATCAGAACAAGCACATATATACTATTGGAGAAAACTTTCCTCTAGAAGAACAACTTCTCAAGATTCTGTATCAGAATAAAGGAGTACTTGCTACAGACTTTAGAGACATCCACAATCAAGAACTCAAATACTACTATGAAGTTGATACTGGTGATACTAAGCCCATCTATCAGAAAGCCAGACCCATACCATCTGCCTATAGAGAATAGCTGTAAGCAGAACTCAAGGAAATAGAAGAAGCTGATATCATTAAGCAAGCTACCAGTCCCTGGACTTCACACATTGTCCTTGTTCTAAAGAAAGGAAGCAAGCCTAGAGAGTTTGCTCCAAGACTCTACATTAATTACAGAAAGCTCAATGCAATTACCAAGAAAGATAGACAGCCCTTGCTAAATATTCAAAAAATCCTTACTACTCTTGAAAATAAAGCCAAATACTACATTACCTTGGATCTGTTCTCAGGCTTCTATCAGATTGGTCTCACTCAAGATACTAGTGAAAAATCAGCCTTCATCATATCTGATACCACCTATGTTTACCTGTGAATTCTATTTGGAATATACAATACTCCAGTAAGTTTTCACCAAATAATAAACAGAGTCTTCAGCAATGAGATTGAAAAGTAGTTCTTTATCTATATTGATAATATAATTATCTTCAGCAACACTGTACAGGAATATATCAACTACATACAGCTAGCTCTTAAGAAGCTTAAGGAGTATGGCCTCTATATTAAGTCTAAGAAGTATAAGTTTGCAGCTCAAGAAATCACCTATTTAGGACACATCATCAACCAGACTGGAATTCATATAGACCCCATGAATATTGAGGCTGTTGCAGTCTATCCAAGACCAAGAACAACTACAGAAGTCCATATCTTTCTTAGACTGGCCTCCTACTACAGAAGATTTATCAGAGAATACTCTAATATTGCAGCAACTATCTATGAGCTACTGAAGAAGGAGACCAAATTTGAATGGACCAAGGAGCATCAAGAAACCTTCAATGAACTTAAGACCAGATTGACCCAAGTACCTATTCTTAAAAGACCAAACTAGAATCTAGAGTTCATCCTGTAGACAGATATAAGTACTATAGAACTTAGAGCAGTGCTAGCTCAGAAGAAAGATAGATATGAATATAGTATCTCTTATATAAGCCAAGGTACTTGTAGTAGAACAGAACTACAAGTCATACAAGCTTGAATACTTAGCAGTAGTCTGGGAAGTAGATAAGTTCTACTACTATCTAGCTAAGAAATACTTCACCATTCAAACAGACTACTCTGCTCTTGCCAGAGAATTTCCTCTAAGAAATCTTCTTAAATATCTATGCCTCATTTCTCACTAGTGATATGGGGAGAATAGGCTAGCTTTCAGTTTTGCTATTTTTCTAGAGGATCAGTATTCTTTTGTCTTGACTTACTGAGTTCTTGATTTTATTCATGATAATTATAATAGTACTTAATGTTCAGAGGGGTAGTATATAGTATAGAACTGATAGATACTAGAGTGTTCAGGTTTTAGTTATTTAAAGAATTATATTTTTGAACTAAGTTAGTAGTATTCTAGAGATTAGTTTTAGGTTTCTATATTACATCATAGATCAGATAACCTTTTAATTTGACAAGGTATTCTGAATAGTTCTTGTGGCTATATTTATTGAGAATTTGTTCAACTTCATATTCTTCTTAGTCATTGATAATAATAAGTACAGGTGGTTTTGTAGTTCAGTTCAGGAATAGCTTATTATTATTTTCATTATATTGCTTGAGATGTTGAATATTAAAGACTGAGTAAATCTTAATAGTATCTGATAGTACTAATTTGTAAGAAGTTGGAGAGACTTGTGTAATGATTTCAAATAGTTCAATGAATTTGCTATTCAGTTTTGTTGAAGGTCTGTACTTGAGGTTGTCAACTCAGTATTCTCTAATATCTAGTAGGACTTTTTCTCCAATATCAAAAAATTTCTTCTTGACAGTACTGGTTGACATACTATAACTGTTGTTCTTGAGCTTGAGATAAATTCTCGATTGCAATCTGACTTAAATTGTACATTCAGAGCAGGAATTCTTCTACAGCTTTGATAGTAGAGAGTTCATCAATAGTTTTGATAAATATTAGAAAGATGTTGAGATTTTGTCTGATATTAGCAAAGAAGGTGATCATTCTTAGAGAAGCTTGTTTGCTATTATTGTAGGCAAACTTGACTGTGGTGAGGTGTTCATACCAATCATCTTGCCTATAGAAAACATAGTTCCTTAATATTTATTCTAGAGTTCAATTCATCCTTTTAGTTTGGCTGTCAGTTTTATGGTAAAAGGCTATAGATAGTATAAGTTTTGTTCTAAGGTATATATGTAGAGCATTCCAAAAATAGCTGGTAAACTTTGGATCTCAGTTACTAATAATGATATTTGGAAGACCATGATAGCAGAAGATATTATCAAATAAGAGTATAGCGATTTTAGGTACTGTTGCAGTTATAGCAGTAGATATAAAGTGGGTTTGTTTACTAAGATAGTTCATGAAGACAATAATTATATCTTTTCTATTCTTAGTTTAAGGTAGTTATACAATGAAGTCTATAGAGATTTGTTCCCAATTAACAGATAGTACTAGAATAGAGTAGAGTAGGCCAGATTTTGCTAGTCTTATTATAGAACAAATTATTATAGTATATGCTGATGATAAAGAAGCTCAAACACTCTAAGAAATCCTAAACAGTAATGATATTAATAAGTACTCCCAATATCACCAATACTAACTAAGAGATAATACCATCTATTATAAGAATAGATTATATATTTCTAACAATTGAGATCTCTGAAGGACTGTAACAATTCTAGTTTCTTTAAGAGGAAGCAGCTTAATCTGGAAGTTCTGGTTGACCTAAAGTAGCTCAAAGAGATACTTAAAGATTTAAGTGTTCTTGAAGAATTTCTGGGAGAAAATATTCTGAGCTTTATTCAGGCAGAGAACAAGGATATTAATATATGATCTGAAAGAAAGATCTAAAAGAATCTTGAAAAGAAAGAGAAATGCCAAGAAATAGATTCTCAGCAAAGCTGACTAATACTATTCTACAATATTCCAAAAGGTTTCATAACTAGCTAAGATAAGATACTTAGTATCAAGAAAAGACAAGAATGTTCTAGTAGTGTCTGGGTACTGAGAGAAGGTTTCTAAGCAAGTAGAAGATAGTAGAACATAGTAGAATATTCAAGAAATAATAAGAAAAGACTAACTAAAAGATATGAAAATATACTAAGACTAAATATGACTGTAAAATTATTATATCTCTTCCTCCTTAAGAACCAATGTCCTCATTGAGTTCTTAGATAATATAAGACTAGGTATACTTAATCAAAATTTCTCAAACTTATATTAGTATATTGGTGGAGATTGATCATCCTCATATAGGGCAGAAGGCCTATTACCAGACTAATCTAGCTAGTAGCTTCATTTTGGTAGACTTCTTATTTATTAAATATTCTACTAGTTCTGGGGTTCCAAAGTAAACTTCTGATGCATAAGGCACTAGTCATTGCTATAGATCATCAATAATCCAAGAAAGTCACTATAGAGATTGAGCAATACATTTTGTCTTGAAGTCTTGAACTAGATTTTGAGAGTTCTTGAGATTGACCAGTAGTTCCCAGGTAGCATTATATTCAGAGTAACCCATCCACTTAACTAGATATTTAGGATGGCAGTAGTGAATTTATTTGTCAAGAATTTTCTCAGCTTCATACTTAATATAGTCTTCAATAATCACAGGAATAGATGGCTTAGGAATTCAACCAGGGTAGGGCAGTAACTAGTTCCAGGTCTTGAGATGTGATATATGAAAGACTGGGTGTACTCTTATGGTTTCAGGTAACTTGAGATAGTAGAAGGATACAGAGACTTATTCAGTGATCTCAAAAAGTCTAATATACTTGGATTGAAACTTGTTCAAAGAGCAGTTGACTTGAGATTATATCTTGAGGTTCTCAGTAGATAGTAGGACTTGATCTCTAACAGTGTAAGTGACATTATGGTATTTTTTATCAGCATATTTGACTTGATGCTATTGAGTCTTCTGAAGATTCATGGTAGCAATCTTGAGTAGTTAGTCCATTTTGTCTGTAAGGTTCTTAGTGATAGATAAAGGAATGGAGTCCAAGTGACTATAAAAAAAATAAAAAAAAAAATAAAAAAAAAAAATAAAAAAAAAAAAGGTTCTTAGTGATAGGGACTTGTGTTTGACTGCTTTTCTTAAAAGAGAATAGACTTATAGGGGTCTTGAAATCTTGACCATAGAGTAACCAGAAAGGGGAAAGGCCAGTAGATAATTAGATAGTATTGTTATATGCAAACTCCATATAAGTCAGATAGTAGTCCTAATCATCTTGCTTATAAGAAACATAGTTTCTAAGTATTTATTCTAGAGTTCTGTTCATGTGCTTGGTTTGTCCATCAGTTTGTAGGTGAAAGGCAGTAGATATAGCTAATTGGATTCCCACAGTCTTGAAGAGAGTTTGCCAGAAGTAACTGGTGAACTTTGGGTCACAATTACTGACAATTACTTATGGTAGACCATAGTGATGAAAGATGAACTTGAAGAAGATTCTTGCAATCTTGGGTATAGTAGCATTGGTAGTGGTTGGTTCAGCAACCATAGTCTTGATCAGGCAGTCAATAGATATGATGATAGCATCAGTACCAGATTGAGTTCATAGTAGTTAAGTTACAAAGTCCATAGTAACTTGCTTGAATTTCTTAGTAGAAATTGGCAGTAGTTGTAGCAAACTAGCTAGTGCTTGGTTGGTAGACTTGTTATACTAGCATAGATTACAGCTGGCAATATAGTTCTTGATTTCCTTGACCATGCTTGGTCAATAGTAGTGGTATTGAATGTTCTTGACAGTCTTCTCAATTTCCAGATGACTGACAAGAGGGGAGTCATGGTATTCTTGCAAAACCTTATAGTATAGATTTATATTTTCAGGTAGATAGACTTGATCTTGATGATAGATTAGATTGTTCTCAACAGTATATGTATCCTTGAGCTCATTCAAGAAAACTCTAGTGGCAACTATGTCTTCTTTGTAAGCTTACCTGATTTGGTCTAGAAATTCTGATACTAAGGTGACTTGTATGATTGTAGTGAGGTCAGAGTATCTTAATAAGGCATCTGATACTATAAGTATCTTGCCAGACTTATAGATGATTGTCAGATTGAAGGTTTGAAGCTTGAGGCTCCACCTGGCTTATAGATATAATAGAGTAGATTGGGTGTTAATGTACTTAAGAGATTAATGATCAGTAATAACATCAAACTCAATATCTTCTAGATAGCATCACTAGTGGTCTAGTATATGTATTATTACCAGTAGTTCCTTCTTATGAGTGGCTAGCTTTTGTTCAGCTAGGACCAACTTGTGGGACTTGAAAGTAATAAGATGATGTCCTTTGCTATCATCTTGTGATAAGACTGCTCTAATGACAAAATTTGATATATCAGTAGTGACTGTAAATTTTAAGCCTTGATCTGCATTATGCAGGACTGGAGTTTGGGTCAGGCAGTTCTTGAGTTCTTGAAAAACTTGTTGACAGAAGAGGTCCTAGGTGTAGAGTATATAGTGGTCTGAGTATAGGGCCTTTCTTATGAGGTTAGTCAGTAACTCAGCAATTCTAGAGAAGTTTCTGACAAAGCAGCAATAGTAGCCAGCTAGACCAAGGAAGGATCAGAGTTCTGTGAGGTTTGACAGAATGGACCATTCTTTAATTACTTCTATCTTATATGAGTCTACTTGAATTTCTTATACAGAGATAATGTGGCTATAAGCGCACAATCCCCAAGCCACAGAAATCACATGTCACCCTCTGAACAAGCCACTGAAATCACATGTGACCTCCAAACAAATCTGGAAATCACCTGCTTGATCATGAAGCTGAGTCAAACTGAAGTCACAGTACACAAAGCTGAGTCAAACTGAAGTCACAGCACACAAAGCTGAGTCAACACGAAGTTATGGAATATAAGATTTATATAAACAGAATCTTACCAATCAGGACCAAATGCATATATACTGAGTATGAAGACGCATTGAAACAGAGAACCAAAACAAACAACAACCACAACTTCTAAACACACAAACATGACCACTGAGATCTACAATCACATCCGTGCTGATATTTGGAATACCATTGTCAACCAAGCTACACCCCCTCTACCCCTCATGAATATCTATAGCCTAGCACCCCTCTACTTTGTGGAAGCCTGATGGAATGCCCTGAACATGCTTAATGAGGCTCACCAGATCAGACAAATCTCAAGCTACTACCAGATTAGCCACCTCCTAGAAGACATAGTCAAACACCACTATGATACAGACATCACCCAGATGTCTCAACACCAGAAACTCATCACCTGCAAACATCGAGAACTCTTCTATAAATATAGCACCTTTATTCCCCACCTCCGAGTTACTACCAGTGAAATGGTTGCTACTCTGTCCTATGGCCAAATCAACGACATGATATAAGAACTCAACCACAAGTATCTCAAGTATGTCCAGACTACTGACAGAACCTTCCCACACCCTGATGATCACATCCTGCAAATGCTCTAAGTTGGATACACCATGAAGGATGTCTACGACATAATCCGATTTGATGAAGATGAAGCAGAAGATAATGATCCCTCTGACACTGACATGACCTCAAGCCAAGGATCCCTGCCAACCCTGATCACTTTACCAACCTTATCAATGAACTTATAACAGTTCATAACCACCTATGAGACTTATTGAGATAATGACCACTGGTATGAATACCAATCCACATTCACCCCTGATTACTTCAACTACAATGAAGAGACCAGAGAATACAACCTGTACCTTCAGACAACCCTTGAAATCAAACCAATAACTCCACCACCTGAATATGAGTGACATGAACCACAGCTGCCAGCTTACTACAACTCTGCAACTCATAGTACTGTAACCTATAGAAGGTATGCAGACAGCAAATCCAATGAAAGTGAAGACAATACACCCCTCCTTTGCCCACTAACATCTTATCCAGCATATGAGACAGATGATGCTATCTTGTAGGATAGAGACGAAGTTCCAATGTATTATTACCTCAGCGAACAAGGAGAAGTAATTCGCAAACCACTCTTCTTAGACAACTACTTCATCAGAGATGATGCAATTGATGGTAATGTTATCAAAGACTACCCAGATAGTGTCTAAACCTATAAATAGCTTAGCAGTTCTAGTATAGTTAGATTAGCCCTGTATAATGTGACTGTAAACTGACTCAGCAGTCAGATGATCTCTTGACATATCAGATCACACTTGTACTATGTGACTGTATTCTGACTCAGCAAGGCACTAAGTGCTACATCCATATTTAGCATAGTCCAGATAGCCCCTCACTAGTATAAATACCCCCTCCCCCAGACCTCAGAATCTCAGACTTGAACAATCCAAACACAACTTCTGAGCACTTTCCCACAATATCCCTTCATACAACTACTCCTAGTATAGCAATATCATGAATAGCAAATAAACCTATTTAATAACCCACAAACCACTCTTAAGTAAATCTGCTCCCTGTTAGGTCTCACTCCTAACCCTGTCACGAAATTTCCTAATTGGGTATTGTCTGCAGCAATACACCAATTCAACTAAGCTGGTCTTAGTTTCTTAAACTTCCTGAAATACAGAAAATCCTAAATATCCAGAACTAGTCCAGAAAAGGACTTTGGTTGAGACGTCAACCCGATCTTGAAATCGATAAGTATAGAGAATGTACTCCATACAAAATTGATCTTAACTATAAGAAAACAGTCTTCCAGAATATCCAGAACTTTCAGAAAACCCTTTCAGAACTATGTAATGGTTACCCTAAAAAGCAACCCTTTTACAACTTGGTAGCAGCAGTTTACAATCCAATTCTGCTTCAAGATGCTTTCTCACTCAGCTACAAACCCTTCTGCAAATTCCTACAAGTTGGTATAAAGTCCAACCTCTGAACTGGAATTTATCCTGAACCATCTGACAATCTGGAGAGAATTGAACCTAACATACAAGGACAATTTGACCTCCACACCTGCAACAAGTGAGACAAACTTCATTCAAAGAAAGAAGTACTCTGATTAAACCAGCAAATAGGTGAAACCCTATTCACCGAACTCCTTGCACTACACCCAGCAAGTCAAGATGAAGAAGGTCTTATAGAAGCCTTCTTTACTCTCCTCAACAAGAGTTTTGTTAGCTCCACAAATCTGAGTGATCTAGGACAACCAGCAGCAGTCTTTCTAGCCTTAGTTCCTCATGAAGCCCAAGCCTCTATAGCCAAGTGGCTCAACTCTACCGACTTTCACCATACCAGGACCAAGACTGCATTATACTACTGATTCCAGAACAGCAAAGCCTGCTATATTCTTAAGAAAGAAGCAAGAGAAACCCTTCATCAACTATCTGACTCCGAACCTGAAGCAGGCCCTGCTACAACCCTACCTGAATCTGAAACCAACACTGAACCAGAACTTAACTTTGAATTAAGTCCATCTGAAATCAGATATACAACTGACTCTGTCTACTTCAATGCCAAGCAAACCCAATTACATAGGGACCAAACCGAAGAGGAGGAGGAGTATCTCAGTGAATTCAATCCCAGATACACCACTAAAGGAGATACACTTCTATTAGGACAGAATACACCTACACAGCAACAGACAGCTATCTATCAAGCCCTTACTCCAGACCCACAACTACTACTCCAGCAACTTACACTGACCCAAAGAATACCCTCACACTCTGCACCAGTACCTCAAGTAGTATCAGTAACACTACTACCAGTAGTCCAACTACCTCCAGTAAACAACATGGCAAACCAACAGATTCTAGACCTTACAGCCCAGATAGCAATAATGGTAGCAACCATTACTGCCTTAGCTGAACAGACCTGACCTACCAAAAATCTGAGTCTACCTACCTTCAATAGTACTGTACAAGAAGTCCAAAGCTTCATTAGTATAGTTGACACCAACTTTGAAGCCAATCAATGGACCAATGAGCGAGTTGCTGACCATGTTCTGACAAACAATCAAGACCACACTCTGGAACAACTCTTTGCTATCACTACAGCCTATATCTGCCGAGTTGTTACATTCTTCTAAGGACCCACTGAAGAATGGTGGCAAACCCTTTCTGAAAAACCCCTCACATGGGACACCTGACCTGCAGTAGTTACTCAGAATGCAGCAAATAATGCCCCAGGATATGGAGCTCATCCTGCAGCCCCTGGACTCAAACAACTCATGATTGCTCAATATCACAGCAAAACCATGATTGCTGAATCTTGAGTAAAACTCTGCAATCTCAAATTTAATGTACATGGTAAAGAAGAATTTGAAACCTTCTGTACAAAACTTAAGTCACTCCTGAATACTATTGGCCTAGGATATATTGCTAATGACAAAGCACAAAATGGTACAAGAGCAGACCATTTATTCGATGCCCTGCCTGAATGGCTTACTAGAAAAATCTGAGAACAAGGCTGCCCAGTTGGTTGTGACCACCAACAATGGTGCCTAGCAAGAATCAAGACCATGGTCAAGTGAATCTTAACAGCTGGACCAATTCTGCCCAGAAGACAGTTTAACAACAAGGAAAAGACTTGGACCAAGAAAGAAGAACCCAAGCATGAAGCATCGTGAGCTCCCTCCACATCCATCTCATGGATACCCAGAAATCATGAACTCACTCAGCCAAGTATCTTTAAGAAACTCACTGAAGGAGAAAGGAATGAACTTCAAAGAAGCAGAGCATGCTTCTATTGCTAAAAGACAGGATACATGGCCAGTGCCTGCCCTAACTGAAAACCCTGAACAGTAACATGAGCAACTGTCACCACTCTGCACCACCTCAACAACCTGACTACCAGAATACTAGACTTTGTCAAGTTAAGGCAAACTGCCAAGGCCCCAACCAAAGGAAGTCAAAAGGCAGCTGGATATGACCTATATGTAGCTGAAGAAGTTATAGTTTCCAACTAAGAAGTCAAGCAAGTCTATACAGGAATCAGTATCCAAATTCCTGAAGGACATATTGGAAGAATATGCTGTTGCAGCAGCCTAGCATTGAAAGGACTCTCAGTAGAAAGAGGAGTCATTGATGAGGATTACACAGGTGAAATTATTATCCTCATCCGAAACCATAGTTGGACACTCTTCAAGATCCCTATTGATTTCTGTATTGCCCAGATTCTATTCGAAAAAATTGAGTCAAACCTGATAGTCAAGAAAGTCCCTAAACTACTGCCCACCATCTGAGGATCTAAGGGATTTGGCTCATCAAACAAGGCCTCAGCCCAATCTACTATGAATAAAGAAGAACAATTCTACAAGAAAATCGAAGATAGATATGTACCAAGTGGCTGATGCCCCCATGGCATTGGAATGTACTCTTCTCGAATGATTGATGATTGCTTCTCTTGTGTCAATAAACTGGCTCAAAGAAGAACCAACAGAAGGAAAGCTCCTATAACTGAAATCACTACCATTGGATCAGACAAATTGCTTACACTTAAAGCTTTTGTCAACCAAGCATCTGTCAAGATTATGATAGACAGTGGTGCCTCAGGCAACTTCATCAATGAAGAAACAGCCAACAGACTCAAGGTCTTCACCTCCCTAGTACAACAAACTCAAGCAGTCGCTACAGTTGATGGAACCTCACATATTATTAGCAAGGAAGTCTGCAATCTACCTTTCTGAATTGGTGACTACCGAGTACATGTTACCCTCCAGATCGTACCACTCCCTGACAATGAAATCATCCTTGGAACCCCCATGGTTAAAACAAGAAAACCCCATGATTGATTGGGTAAACCATTCTCTGATATCAAGAAAGGATGCCACAACTTCAAACTGTAAGGCAAAAAAGACCCACTCAACTCTAGTGACTCTGGACCAAAGATTACTCACATCAACAAATTACAGCTCAAAAACTGACCAAGAAATGCCCTCTTTTTGCTATCTCCATCCACCTATCCAAAGGAGAACCCAAGAACTCTGAAGAAGACTTTTTCAAAATTGACAGCTATATTAGACCCTTACTCCAGAAATTCTGAGATATATTTCCAAAGAAACTTTCAAAAGGCCTATCACTGAAACAAGCAGTGGACCATGCCATCAAGACCATTCCAGATGCCAAGCCAGCCTTCAAATCAATCTACCACATGTCTCCAAGAGAAATTGATGTACTTAAGAAGGAAATTGACGAACTCTTAGAACAAGGATTCATCAGACCCAGTGTATCACCCTATAGTGCACCAGTCCTCTTTGTTGTAAAGAAAGAAAGAGACTTACAAATGTGCATTGATTACCGAGACCTCAATGAACAGACCATCAAGAACTGTTGCCCACTACCCAGAATTGATGAAATATTCGATAGACTTATCAACCCACAATTCATGAGCTCTTTTGACCTGTGAAATGGTTACTGGAAAATTGCTATGAAAGAAGAAGATATCTACAAGACAGCCTTCCAAACTCGCTATGGACACTTCAAGTTCCTGATTATGCCCTTTGGCCTAACTAATGCTCCTGTAACCTTCCAGACACTGATGAATACCATCCTGTACCTATACCTGGACAAATTAGTTATTGTTTATATTGATGACATCCTAGTCTTCAGCAAAACCCTGGAAGAACATCTTGAACACCTTGAACTAGTACTACTGAAACTCTGAGAAAACCAACTTTTTGCAAAACTCAGCAAGTGTGAATTTCTCCTAAAAGAAATTCAATTCCTTGGACACATTGTCATATCAAATGGAATCAAAGTGGACCCCAGCAAAATCTCTGCAATCAAGGATTGGCCCAGACCCAAGAAGCTGAAAGACCTCTAGTCATTCCTGAGATTAGTAAACTATTATAGGCGATTTGTTGCCAACTTTGCCAAAATCACCACTGCCCTTACCCAAATGACCAAGCATAGCAAGAAAAAAGAATACTGAACCATGAAACAAGAGAAAGACTTCAACAATCTTGCAAATTGGGGACCCAAACAAGGTACAGTCTTTCAAGCACTAAAAGATGCCCTGATAACTACCCCAGTACTTCAAGCAGCAAACCCTGCCCTACTATGTATATGAAGTTACTACTGATGCCTCTGACCTAGCTCTTGGAGCAGTACTCATGCAAGAAGGATACCCTGTGGCCTATCATTTCCATAAGTTCAATGATGCTGAAATCAACTATATAACTTATGAGAAGGAAATGTTAGCCATCGTAGACACTCTGATCAAATGGCGACCATACCTAGAAGGAGTACACTTCACTATATTGACTGACCACAAGTCATTAGTCAACATCAAGACACAGGCTACCCTTTCTCGAAAGCAAGCCAGATGGATGAAAGTCCTCACCAACTTTGACTATGAAATCCAGTATTACTCTGACAAGGAAAACATTGTTGCTGATGTGATCTCCAGACTACCAATCGAAGAAGTTATCCAAACCCTCACCTTGGTTACCAACTCCATCATGGAACAAATTATCATAGCATATGCTGATGATAAAGAAGCTCAAGTACTCTGAGAAATTCTGAATAGTGACGATGCTGACAAGCATACCTGGTATAACCAATACAAACTCAAGGACAATGCTATCTACTATAAGGACAGACTATATGTCTCAAATAACCGAGACCTCCAAAGGACTATCCTATTTGAATGTCATGATGTCCCTACAGCTGGACATTTAGGATTTGACAAATGCTATGAAGTTATTTCCCAAAACTTCTATTAGCCCTACATGGCAGATTAGCTCAAAACCTACATCACTTCCTGTGATGCCTGCCAATGGAACAAGTCCTTAACACTAGCAAAACCTGGCTTACTCCACTCTATCCCAGTACCATCTGCTAATTGAGAACAAATCTCTATGGACTTTATTGTACAACTATCCCAAACAAAGAACAGAAAGGACACAATTGTTATCTTCATGGACTATCTCAGTAAATAAGCCTACTTTGTACCAACTACCACTACCACAACAACACCAGAAACAGCTATACTCTTGTTTAACAATATCTTCCGCTATCATGGTCTTCCTAAGATCATTGTTAGTGACCAAGACCTGAAATTCACCAGCCATTTTTGGAAAGCCCTCTATGCATACCTTGGAACAAAACTTGCACTATCCACAGCCTTTTACCCTGAAACTGATGGCCAAACCAAAAGAATGAACCAAACTCTAAAACAAATACTAAGGAACTATGTTTCCTACAGACAAGATGATTGGTATGAACACCTCACCACAGTCAAATTTGCCTATAACAATAGTAAGCAAGCCTCTCTTGGAATGACCCCATTCTTTGCCAACACTGGACAAAACCCAAACACCCCTTTGACACTTATCCGAACCACTGAAGAACCCTCCACAGTCAAAGCTGTTGAAGAATTCCTGCTCCGAATGCATAATCTAAACCAGATCACAATTGAGAATTTATCACAAGCTCAAGAACAACAGTCACAGTATATTAACCAATACTGCTAAGAAGAAACCTTTGATATTGGCAAAAAAGTTCTACTAGACATCTGAGGATACCGAGTTGATAATCTGAAGCACAGACCATCTATGAAGCTGAACAGTAAGTTCATTGGACCATTCGAAGTCATTGCTCAAATCTCTCCAACCTCCTACAAATTAGTGCTACTAGACATCATTAAGATTCACCCAGTCTTCAATGTCCAACATCTCAAGTGATACAATGACAATGATGATAAACTATTCCCAAACCGAATCATGAAACCACCTGTACCTATTATTATTAATGACCAAGAAGAGTATGAAGTTGAACAGATTCTCAACAAATGTGGCCACAAGAACCACCATGAGTACCTTGTTAAATGGAAAGGTTACCCAATCCATGATGCAATATGGGAACCCAAGACCAACCTCTAGAATACCACTGACTTAGTTCAGGAATATGATTCCTTAAACAACTGAAATCTGAATACTCTGACACCTATCAGTATATACTATATATTACCCTCCTGAATACTATAATTATCATGAACAAAATCAAGAACTCAGCAAAATAAGACAAGAATACTGGTTCTCTAGAAAAATAGCAAAACTGAAAGCCAGCCTATTCTTCCTATACCACTGGTGGGAAATGAGGCATAGACATTTAAGAAGATTCCTTAGAGAAAATTCTCCAGTAGTGAATAATATCAGAATCACTTCCGGCACATGGCATTGAACACACGACCCTTTAACATATGAATCCAATGTGTTAGGCAACTGTACTATAAGCATGCCACTTTCTGAAAAAATGGACTTCATCAGACTTTTGACCTCCCAAATAGTGTAACAATACTAGAACAAAATTAGAAGGCCCTGATGAGGATGTTAAAAGCTAAGAAGGGGAGAGTTGTAAGCACACAACCTCCAAGCCACAGAAATCACACATTACCCTCTGAACAAGCTACTGAAATCACATGTGACCTCCAAACAAATCTGGAAATCACCTGCTTGATCATGAAGCTGAGTCAAACCGAAGTCACAGCGTACAAAGCTGAGTCAAACTGAAGTCACAGCACACAAAGCTGAGTCAATATAAAGTCACAGAATATAAGATTTACATAAACAGAATCTTACCAATCAGGACCAAATGCATATATACTGAGTACGAAGATGCATCAAAACAGAGAACCAAAAAAAACAACAACCACAACTTCCAAACATACAAACATGACCACTGAGATCTACAACTGTATCTGCACTGACATTTGGAATACCATTGTCAACTGAGCTACACCCCCTCTACCCCTTATAAATATCCATAGCCTAGCACCTCTCTACTTCATAGAAGCCTGATGGAATACCTTGAACATACTTAATGAGGCTCACCAGATTGGACAAATCTCAAGCTACTACCAGATTGGCCACCTCTTAGAAGACATGGTCGAACACCACCATGATACAGACATCACCCAGATGTCTCAACACCAGAAACTCATCGCCTGCAAATATTGAGAACTCTTCTATGAGTACAGCACCTTTATTCTCCACCTCCAAGTTACTACCAGTGAAATGGTTACTACCCTGTCCTATGGCCAAATCAATGACATGATACAAGAACTCAACTATAAGTATCTCGAATATGTCCAGACTACCAACAGAACCTTTCCGCACCCTGACAATCACATCCTGCAAATGCCCCAAGTTGGATATGCCATGAAGGATGTCTACAACATAATCTGATTTGATGAAGATGAAGCAGAAGACAATGATCCCTCCAACACCAACATGACCTCAAGCCAAGGATCCCTGCCAACCCTGATCACTCTGCCAACCTTGCCAATGAACTTACAATAGTTCATAACCACCTATGAGACTTATTGGGACAATGACCACTGGCATGAATACCAACCCATGTTCACCCTCAATTACTTCAACTATAATTAAGAGACTGGAGAATACAACCTATACCTTCAGACAACTCTTGAAATCGAACCAAAACTCCACCACCTGAATATGAGCAACATGAACCACAGCCACCAGCTTACTACAACCCTGCAACTCATAGTGCTATAACCTATAGAAGGTATACAGACAGCAAATCTGATGAAAGTGAAGACAATGCACCCCTCCTTCACCCACCAACACCTTATCTAGCATATGAGACAGACAATGTTATCTTGTAGGATGGAGACGAAGTTCCAATGTATTATTACCTCAGCGAACAAGGAGAAGTAATCTGCAAACCACTCTTCCTAGATGACTACTTCATCAGAGATAATACAATTGATGGTGATATCATTGAAGACTACCCAGATAGCATCTAAACCTATAAATAGCTTAGCAGTTCTAGTATAGTTAGATTAGCCCTGTATAATGTGACTGTGAACTGACTCAGCAGTCAGACAATCTCTTGATATATCAGATCACACTTGTACTATGTGACTGCATTCCAACTCAGCAAGGCACTAAGTGCTATATCCATATTTAGCATAGTCCAGATAGCTCCTCACTAGTATAAATACCCCCTCCCCCAGACCTCAGAATCTCAGACTTGAACAATCCAAACACAACTTCTGAGCACTTCCCCACAATATCCCTTCTCACAACTATTCCTAGTATAGCAATATTATGAATAGTAAATAAACCTATTTAATAACCCACAAACCACTCTTAAGTAAATCCACTCCCTGTTAGGTCTCACTCCTAACCCCATCACGAAATTTCCTAATTGGGTATTGTCTGCAGCAATACGCCAATTCAACTAAACTAGTCTTAGTTTCTTGAACTTCCTGAAATATGGAAATCCTGAACATCCAGAACTAGTCCAGAAAAGGACTTTGATTGAGATGTCAACCTGATCTTGAAATCAATAAGTATAGAGGATGTACTCCATATGAAATTGATCTTGATCATAAGAAAACAGTCATCCAGAATATCCAGAACTTCCAGAAAACCCTTCCAGAACTACATAACAGTTACCCTAAAAAGCAACCCTCTTACAGTGGCCAAGATATTTGACTTATTCTTTGAAGAATTCATACTTCTTGAGCTTAGTATAAAGCTTGTGTTTTTGCAGGATCTTCAGAACTATTCAAATTTATTTGAGATGTTCTTCTTTAGTTACACTAAAGATCAGAATATTGTCAAGATATACCAATAGGAAAATAAATAGTTGGTTCTTGAATATCTTATTCATTAGAGTCTGGAATGTGACAGATATATTAGTAAGACCAAATGCCAAGACCAAGAATTCATAAAGTCATGAATGCAGTCTTGGGAATATCTTCTGGCTTGATTCAGATCTGATGATATTCTGACATAAGGTCTAACTTGGTGAAGTACTTAACATTCTTGAGAGTATTAAAGATTTGATCAATCAAGGATAGCAGATAGTGGTTCTTGACAGTGAGTTTGTTGAGTACATAATAGTCTATACATATTCACAGAGTACTATTCTTCTTCTTGATGAATAAGACTGGTGAGCTATAAGGAGATTTGCTTGACTGAATAGCTCTTTGTATAAGTAGTTCTTCTAGTTCCTTCTTGACTGCTTTAATTTTAAGTAGCAATATGCAGTATATATATTTCTTGAGTGGTACTACTTCTGAGATCAGTTCAATTTCATGATCAACTTCTCATATAGGTGGTAGACTAGGTAGCTTGTCTGGAAAGACATCCTTAAATTCTTCTAGCATACTATCACTTAATTAAAAGACTACTACTATTAAAAACTCCTACCCCAGCTTTAATTAGAAGGACCAGACTCTCTATATCCTCACCAAGATACTGTCTTTTGTCAGTATCACTAGTTCATCAAGTACCTCCACCATTCCTATCTCTATAAAGATCATCAAGAAACTCTACCAACAAGTTGTTAAAGTATAAGGATGCTGGAAAGTAGACTACAGACTACTCCAGCAAGTATAAGAATATCAAGAACTAGCTTAAGCTGAAATCTTAAGAACTTATAGAACAACTACAGAATAAAAGAATATCTACTTAAGAGTCCAGTTGGTCAGCTATGAGACCAGATCTCTACCCCCAATTCTGACTCTACTAAGAATTTAAGAAGACTCTATAATAATGCTCACTAAACAAATAAAAGACCTAGCCATTGTGGTTACTCAGTTAAAGAACTAAGGAAGAAGATAACAATATTATTATTAAGATAATAGACCAGACTACTAGCAGCAAGATAACAGGAGTTCTACTCAGGCCCCATTAGTTATAACTACAAATTCATCAGTAATAAATTTCTATATCCCAACTTGCTTTAACTGTGGAAACCAAGATCACATCAAGAGGTTTTATCTAAAGAAATAAACTCCATCTAATAATAGAAATATCAACCTTATTCAAGTGGATGAAGAGATCTGAGAAATAAAAAAAAAAGTCACTTGGCTTTATATTTAAGAGGATATCTATCTATACTATAAAGCCTTTCTCTCTAAGGTAACTTGGGATACAGCACCTGCACAGACCAGAGGATGAGAAAGACCTTTAAGGACCCAACTTCTACTACTATTGCCAGTAACTATATCTACAGACAAATATCCAATATGACTATTCTTTCTCAGATATATACTTCTTAGAAGAAGATAAGAGAGTCAGAAGAGATACTCCTGAACCAGAAGCTGGCCCATCAAGAGTATCAAGAAGTATCTCTCTGTCTGACCTTGAATAAGATGAGTATATGAGTATAGAGTTCTCAGTGATGAAATATTTAATAAAAATAAGAGAATCTACTATAAGAGACCTAGATATTAAAGGAGCAGCAAGCCTCATGAAGCAGCATCACTTTGGGAATATCTCTATACTCAGAATACAGATCTTACAGTCAAACAAGTTCTTAAGAATATATCAGAAGTTAGGCAAAAAATCCTCAAGAAAGTCAAAGAGGATATTAAGAGAATCTCTGTCTAAGAATTACATATACTAGAGCCTAACACTATCTATACAATTTATAAATATCAGTGTCAAGAATATTAATCTACAAGGCTAGCTAATAAAAAAGTATATAGTAAAAATATCAGAATCCTTATTGATACTGAAGTTGTAGTTTGTATTATTATCTAGTAAATACTAGAAAAATCAGGTGGAGAATTGATGAAGAAACCAAAGTAAGAGTTGTCATAGTAGATAGATCAGTATCTATTCTCTTTAGATTAGACAAAGATATACCTATTCAAGTTGAAAAGATCTGCCTCAATATACCTTAAGCTGTTATAATCCTGGTAACCTCCTATGATCTAATTTTGAAAACTGACTAATTGTACCAAGTTGGAGCCAATATAGATATCAAGAAATAACTCCTGGTTTTCACCTTTCATAGACAAAAGCACAAGGTACCAATTGAGTCAAAAGGATCAAGGAGAGCAATACAGGTCTTTGAGATAGAATGATAAGGATATAGAGACATACTCACTACTATAAGGATAAAAGTGAAGCAAATTTTCTACAAAAACTAGGAAGTAATTTTGATATCTCTAGAGATCCTGAAGGTAGTCAAGAAGACCTTTTTATCAGAGTTATTAATACTGAAAACCTGGAAGCAAGTATTGATTGAGCTATTAATAAAGAAGTAGTACTCAAATTTGTAAGACTATCTATATAACCACTTCTACTTCTGAAAGAAAATTGAATTATGTGAGCCTTCTGCCTAGGCATATGTGAATACTACAATTATTTACACTCACCAAGAGATTATTATAGCAACTGCTGAATCCTTAATCTCAAAAAGGTTCTAATATTAGCAATCAAAGATAAGGATGAGTTAAAACAAGCCTCAGTTTTCAGATAAATACAATTACCCACTCCAAAGACTTTTAAGAAGATTTATAAAGAAGAGCAAAAGATCTTCTCTCACCAATCTTTGGAGACCCTCACAATTGAAAGAAATAACAATAGTACCTATACTATTACCTGAGCTCTCTAGATCATTTTACCTATTTATAATAAATACTGAAAAAGATATCTAATAAGTAAGAAAATCAAACAGTAGAATGAAAAATTTATCAAGCAAGAATACTGTGATTGTAGAAAGACCTTTATCTATTACTGATACAAATATTGAAGTATCTACCTTAGTGAAGATATCTATAAAAACCAAGTCAAGAGGAAGGATCTTACTTTGTAAGAATCTTGAATCTACTGAACTTGTCAGAAATATAAAGAGATCAACCAAGAAGGAGACTGTAAAGCTAAGAATAAGTTCTCTATCTAGGACCTATTATTAGAAATTATTACCATCATTTATTAGTATTGCCAGCTACATTAAGACAAATAAGAAGTCAATCTTATCTTTACCTTTATAGAAGTCTTAAATCTACTTGAAAAAACTAGATTCAACTATACAAAAAACCCAAAGACTAGAGTATATTGGTTATTCTTTAAGTGAGAATATATAGAGTTCTCACTTATAGTAACAGCTATTCCTCAAGACCCAGCTAGTCATCTAAGTCAAACTACTATTATCTTGGATATAACCTTCTCTTACATAAATAGAAGTATTAGTAGGATATGACCTCTGTCTTCTCTATCAACAATGTTCTATCCTAGAACTACTAGGACTTTGATCTTTAAATTGTATATGTTATACCACTTAGATATTATAGATAACTGGTATCAAGATCATCTCTGACAGCTAAAGAAATTACAGTAGAAGAAGGAATTATTAATCAGAATTATCAAGATCCTCTGAAGGTCATTATTCACAACAATAGTAGAAATCACTAAGCCTTCAACTTCTTGGAAGCTATCTGTTAAATTCTGTTTATCAAGATATCACAGCCTATTATTTAAGAGACAAATCAACTAGACAGTACTAAGAGAGAATAAGAAGGTTTTAAAAGTACCAATAGAATTCCTTAACTATAATCTATTAAAGTCCACTTAGAAATAGTAGCTCAGTTTCAACAAATGAAACATATATCTATTACTCTATCTGAGTAAGAGAAGATATCCTCCTTTAACTATTTTAATAAAGAAGCCTTGATATATACCTATTTTTTTTTTTTTTTCTATAGCCTCATTTATTAACTATCTATAATATACCACATATCCTCATACAACATCAGTAGCCCCATTCCACTCCAATCTCAACTCACCTTCACTCTCACCCAGCCTTGTACCTTTAGGGTATGAGTTGCGACCTCATTGCTCAAGTAACTAGATCCTCCTACCTGGCCTACCCCACCCAGTAGGTATGGGTTGTAAGCCCCAACTATCTCAAATACTTAGTATCTAGTGTACCTGACCTACCCCTATTAGTACCTCCTGTCTTACCCATCTAGCTGTCTTGCCCATCTTACCCGCCCATGTTACCTATATTGCCTATGTTGCCATCTTACCATCTTGCCCATCTTGCCCATCTTGCCCATCTTACCCATCTTGCCTGCCTGTGTTACCCATATCCCATGTTGCCCATGTTATCCGTGTTGTCTATGTTGCCCATATTGCCCATTTTGTCCATTTTGCCCATCTTACTTATGTCGCCTATCTTGCCCATCTTGCCTGCCCATATTGCCCATGTTGCCCATGTTGCCATCTTGCCATCTTGCCCATCTTGCCCATCTTGCCCATCTTGCCTATCTTGTCTGCCCATGTTGCCTGTGTTACTCATATTACCCATGTTGTCCATATTGCCCGTGTTGCCTGTATTGCCTGTTTTGCCTGTTTTGCCCATCTTACCTATGTCACCTGTCTTGCCATCTGCCTGTCTTGCCCATGTCACCCATCTTGCTGTCTTGCCTGTCTTGCCCATCTTATCCATCTTACCTGCCCATGTTGCCCATATTGCCCATGTTGCTCATGTTGCTCGTGTTGCCCATATTGCCCACCTGTATTGCCTGTATTGCCCATATTGCCTGCCCATGTTGCCTGTATTGTCCATGTTGCCAGTTTTGCCCATTTTGCCTGTTTTGCCTGTCTTGCCCATGTCGCCTGTCTTGCTGTCTACCCATCTTGCCCATGTCGCCCATCTTACTATCTGGCCATCTTACCGTCTTGTCCATCTTGCCTGTCTTGTCTGTCTTGCCCATCTTATCTATCTTGCCCATCTTGCCTATCTTGTCTGTCTTGCCCATATTGCCCATCTTGTTGTCTTACCATCTTATCCATCTTACCCATCTTGTCTGTCTTGCCCATCTTACCCATCTTGCCTGTCCATGTTACCTATATTGCCTATGTTGCCCATATTGTCCATGTTGTCTGTCTATATTGCCTGTATTACCTGTGTTGCCCATTTTGCCCATTTTGCCCATGTCACCTGTCTTGCCATCTGTCCATCTTACCCATATCACCCATCTTGCCATCTTGCTGTCTTGCCCATCTTGCCCACCTGTATTGCCCATGTTGCCCATATTGCCTGTGTTGCTTCTGTCTGTGTGGCTTAGCTCGCTCTGAGTAGTTTGAGCAAAAGAAGTCATCTGAGATATATATCTATTTATAGATACCAATAACCTGATATTTGAGCCATCAATAGAACTCTAAGAAAAGTATTACCTTCTCCTGGCTAAAGAATGAACCTATGACCTAATGTTACCAATCTATATTCCTATCTAAAACCTGGGCTTTGAAGTAGAAACAATCTCCAGAGAAATAATATTGAGATATTTTGAACTACTGATAGATATCTATAAAGAAGAAGTCTTCAAATTTTTTAAGAAATAGCAAGCTCTCTCTAGTGAGACTAATGGTATCAGAGAGGAAGACTCAGCAACCAAAGCTATTTATATTAACCTTAAGTGCAGACTCTCTATAAAACTAAACAATAAGTTCATTAGATCATTTAAAGTTATTATACAAGTTTCTCCAATATCCTATAAACTAGTGCTACCAGACACTATCAAGATTTACCCAGTTTTTAATATTTAATGTCTTAAATAATATAATGAAACTAATGATAAACTATTCCCAAATTGAACTATAAAACCACCTGTATCTATCATTATTAATGACTATAAGGAATATAAAGTTAAATAAATTCTCAACAAATATAATCACAAAAACTATACAGAATATCTTATCAAATAAAAAGATTATCTAATCTATAATGCTATATAGAAACTCAGAGCAAACTCAGAATACTGCCAACTTAGTTCAAGAATATAATTATTTAAATAACTAAAATACTCTAATACTTACTATTGCTATACTATATATATATATTATTCCTCTAAATATTATTAAAAGCACTCTTATAATTATCATAAATATCCTACTATGTATACCCTTAGTAAATTAAGAAAAAAGAAATACTAACTCTCTAGAAAATAGCAAAACTGAAAGTTAGCCTATTCTATCTATACTATTGGTGGAAAATAAGGTATAGATATTTAAGAAGATTTCTTAAAGAAAATTTCTCAGTAGTAAATAATATCAGAATCACTTCTGGTATATAGTATTAAATATATGACTCTTTAATATATAAATTTAGTATTTTAGACAACTATACTATAAGTATGCTACTTTTTAAGAAAAAAGGATATTATTAGACTTTTGACTATTTAAATAGAGTAATAACACTAGATAAAATTAGAAGAACTTGATGAGAATGTTAAAAACTAAGAAGGAGAGAGTTATAAGTATGCAATCTCTAAGCTACTAAAATTATACATCACTCTTAGAATAAATCTAAAAATTATATATAAGATTATAAAGCTAAGTCAAACTGAAGTCACAGATTACAAAACTGAGTCAATTCAAAGTTATAGAATACAAGATATATAAAAACAGAACCTTACTAATTAAGACTGAAAGCATATAAACTAATTATATAGTATGTCAAAATAGAGAACTATAACAAATAAACCATAACTCTCAAATATATATCTAGCTATGACTACTGAAGTTTACAACTATATCTATATTAATATTTAGAATACTATTGTTAACTGAGTCACAGTGCCCCTATCTCTTATGAATATCTATAGCTTAACACTCCTCTACTTTATAGAAGTCTGATAGAATACCCTGAACTACTTAGTGAGATTTACTGAATTGGACAAATCTCAAGCTACATATTGTTACGTAGTGGTCGCTGAGTCCTTCAAATACGCCAGATTCTCTTCAAGGTATATCTCTTAGACTAACTCAAGTTTGTTATAAGCAAGTTCTTATTGGAGTGCCTTCCCAAGGTCTTATAGTTCTCAAACTTCTTATCTTTAACTGTCTTGTTATCTCTTAGATAGCTTGCAAGGAAATGTGTATAGGTGAACTTGACTGACTTTATTTCAGAGGAAATAAGAGGGGTATTTATACAAAATATAATTCAATGGTTGCTAAGATATAAAGCTAAATATAAATTCCAATAACTAAAACTACTAAGTTCCAAGGCTGGCATTATTTGATATCACAACAAAATGCCGGTGCTGGCATTATCCAGTGTTACATGAGAATACCAGTGCTGGAACAATTTCGCGTCACCTCAGAATGCCAGTGCTGGCATTATTTGGTGTTACATGAGAATACCAGTGCTGGCATTATCCAGTGTAACAAAGAACTTAGAGCAGAAAGTTCAGGACTAGGGGGGCTTCATCATCATCATCATCATCACTGAAGGAGATAAGATCCACGAATTCATCATGCAGGTCGCACATTTCGCATACTTTGCATGCTTCAGGTATGTTGCACATCTCGCATATGTCGAAGTCATGCGGGATGATATCATCGATGACGTCATCACATTCGACTGTGGCAGGAAAATCGGAAACAAGATCTGGAGCTCTCCAGTCTATGAGGTTCTCTTCCACAAAATAGGGGACAAATGTGGGGTCTTGGGGGGATCTAACCCAGATGCTTGGGCCTTGGAATACTGAGATCAATCCTTGCAGGAATTGGTCTGGGTTGTCCTGAAGGATGGGGTGCCAGAAGTCTTCTACTTCTTCGCTGTTGAGGGTGATAGTGGACTGGGCTTCTGTGGCCACCTTGGCTTCT